>SRSI01000021.1:0-199420 GCA_005656395.1 Strongyloides papillosus | reverse complement strand
GATAACGAAACCGCGGATAATAGCGAACCGTAGTATTTCTTATTTTTCCATGTGTTAAGACCTTTAAACTATAGATAAGATGCATTTTTTTTTACAATTGTAGGCAACGATGATCATTTAGTTAGTTTAATTTTAAAAAAAAATGGAAAATTTAATCATAAATGAAGTTTGTATCTTAAGATAGCTAAAATAAAAAAAAATCGCACGTACCCCCCCATGTTATAATTTTCTAGTTGCTAGCAATTTTCAAACCGCGGATACGGGGGGACTACTGTATATATATTTTTAAATAATTTCTTCTTTAGTCCGCTAAAACAACAAGTACTGAAAATGTGGTATCAAAACCAGAACGTCCACCATATTATAAAGGATCAGATCCAGTTTACTATTACTATGACGAAAATAAAATAAGTGGCACCAAGTTAAATTTAATTTTTTGTCAAATTAGTAGATTTACATGTCTCAATTTTAGACGAAAGAAAGATAAAAAAGTGGAAGGTTCTATAGGTATCAATTTCGATGTTACTGATGTGAACAATACAGTAGAGATATCCAGAAAATCGGATAATCCTACAAAAGTATTTTTGAAAAAAGACGTCTATGATAATCAAAAAGATTTATCTTTTTATATTGGTAATGCTCTTGATATTATTTCAGAAATTAAACGTTATGATAGAAAGAATGATGTTAATGTTATTGATGATAATATCGACGATTGGTATAAAAATTACTATGCAATTACAGAGCAAAAGATATAACATTTAGGTGATACAGAATTTGACTTTGGTTCCCCAATGTTTTTTGATCCCCATTTTGGAAGTAAAGAGGGAAAAGATACTTATACATTTACATTATACACAGATTATCAACCCTCTTATGGCAACGGCAGAATTTTTCGCCATAATGACTATAAACACATGTTTAATTATTACTGTGATACTTCTAAAAAGTCACTAAATTGTATGAATGGTGGATATTATCTTGGTACTTCTGAATTCTCAGAAAAGCAAAAATGCAAATGTCTACTTTATTTTGCTGGCAATACTTGCACTGATCTTGAAGAAGATGAAGGTGGTATATGTGAATCACAGAAAACATTTGAAGCAAATCAATTAAAACTCATTTTGAGGTAAAAAATAATCCAGGAAAATGTCGTTATAAGATAACATCTAACGATCGAAAGGCAAAAGTTGAAGTTACTATTGAAAGTTTAGTATTTTCAAACAATAACTGTACAAATGGTGGAGTATACTTAGAGGCATTAGTCCGCAATGACAAAGGTGCGAAAGGTATCTTTTTATGTAGAACTAGTAGTAATATCGTACTTCCGAAACTGTCTAGTGAAGTAGTTGTCGCTTTTTATGGCAACAAAGATGACAATTATTTAAAAATTTCGTATCAATCAGTTAAAGAAAAAGAAGAAAATTAAATTAATAATCAAATCATATTAAGTATAATGTAAACTTGTTAATTACTGTTAATAATAAACCAGCCTTAGACACGCCTTCGGCAGGTCAAAGCTGGTCCGCAGAGCATATTTTATATAGAAGCACTTTTATACTAAATTATGAATAAAAGTATATGTACAAAGAAATTGTTTCATTAAATTATACATTTCCGAAGAAGTAACATAATCAAAAATACATTGTTATAATAAATGAAATATTTCTTAGTTTGAGAATCCATTTTATAATGTTTATATTTGTTGAAACTGCTTAGTTAAGTAAAAATTTTACTCAAAAAAAGAATTTTATTTATATCAAAAATTAAATAAAAATGAACATTTGAATCATTCCAAGTAACAATTAATGTGACCTTCTATTATATTATTTAAATTAGTATAAATAATTTAATATCATTGCTCTATTAACTACATATCTACCTTAATTTTACAAATATATAAATAAAAAAACAAAAAAATTAATACCTAAACTAACTTCTTTTGTTTTTCAGCTACAAAATTCGTTAATGTTTTTACATTTTATGTAAGACTTTGTTCTATGTACTAAATTTAGTTTAATTTTTTTATAAACAACTTTCACAAAATTAAAATATTAGAAAACTATTAATTTTTACTAAAAAAATGATCATCATCTTTTGATCTATTATTTGAATCATTTTTTATTAATCTTTTAAATACTAAGTTTCCTCCTTCTTTCTGAGTTGTATCTTTCAAATGAGTCATAAATCATAAAGTTTTTTTAACTTTAAAAAGAGTTATTTCTGATAAAAAACTATAAAAAATGTGTCTAAAAAGTGGTGTTTTTTTAAAAATAACATAGTCAATTGTGAGCCAAAAGTTTGAGACACATTTTTCGCACTAAGTTAAAACAAAACACATGTATTAAATGTTTAACCACAAAATTTGATCAAGTTTGAAAAGGGTTATGTCTAGAATAAAATTGATTTTTCAAAAAAAAAAACAGAAAAATGCAAGAAAAATACACCTAAACTTGATATAAATCGTTTTATAGAAAAGCTATCAACTTCGCAATAGTTTCATTTTTAAAGTTATACCTAGATCTATTAAAAAAATCATGTTTACTTTATTTTGTCAAGTTTGCATTATGTTATAACTAGCAACCTGCACAATCCTGTTTTTTTCAACAACGTTGTTCCAACATAAAAAATTGTTGAAAAATATACCCCTTTTTTGACTGTAAATAACCATAAATAACATTTTAATAAATAGCAAATATGAAAAACTAATATCATATTCATACTCAGCATAAAAATCCGAACCTGATGATATAAAAAAAATTCAAAAATCTTTAAAAAAATTTTTTGGCATCTTATTAATTAATTCATAACATTTTTAAAAAACGATTTATTGAAAATCCGTCGGGTGAGATTAAAGAATGAACTCTTGGCTACAAAATGAGCTATTAACCATGTTCATAGGTAGTCTGAGGGCTTCAATAAATATTATTTTTTGTCGACAATTTAGT
Source organism: Strongyloides papillosus (assembly GCA_005656395.1). Taxonomy (NCBI): domain Eukaryota; kingdom Metazoa; phylum Nematoda; class Chromadorea; order Rhabditida; family Strongyloididae; genus Strongyloides; species Strongyloides papillosus. The sequence goes on along the minus strand of SRSI01000021.1, from coordinate 196,472 downwards.
TAACCAAAAATTTTTTAAAAATTATTAAAAATTGTATAATTTAATTTTGGGACGAGATATTTAAAATCCGTCAGATCAGATTGTAGAATAAACGATTCGCTACAAAATGAGCTGTTAATCATATTCTCATGTAGCCTAGGAGCTTCAATAATTATTATTTTTTGTCGGCAATCAAATTTGTTACAATTGAATAAATTTTTTACTACAAACTTGTTTTTACATGTTTTTTTTGCATTTTTTAACAAAATAATCACTTTTTTATGTTTCTTAGTAATAAATACTTCCATTTTAATTCATATTTACTAGTTTATTTACTTAAACATAATATAAGTAGACAAATAAAGTAGTTTTATAAAGATAGTTGGAATAACGCCTCTGTAATATTTCATCCCCACGCGAAAATTTTGTTTACTCCCATTTTTGGATGTTTACACTCAACATTCTTTAAATATTATTTCAAAAATGGAATCAGCGCATAAAACTCCCCCTATATACTAATTTTTAGAATGTTAGGGGCAGTTTGAAATTTTGGCAAAAAAATTGTGCAGGTTGCTATTTATAATATTGATATATTTATATTGTAGACATACAAACAATAAAATAAATTTTAATATACTTTTATAATGAATTTATTTTATGTACACGTAAAAGAATAAAGATAAATTATTACTGTTATATTATCAGTTAACCTGGTATAATAAAAATATCATCGTCTTAGTTCATTTAAATATTTAATCGGAGACTGCAAAAAAAATATCACTGCATATTAAATAATAAGAATTTTTCTCATCGAAAAATTTTTAACAAATAAACGAAGAAAAAAAAATTAATTTAAAAAAAATATTTACTACATATACAGTTTCATTTTAAGTGATAAAACATTCAAATATCTGAGACAGCGCTACTTTTATTATCCCAGATAAATTAATAATATAATAATTAAAATTAATTTTTATATTTATTGAGTACGTAAAATTTAGTTTCATCATTTTACATGATCATAAAATTAATTCTTTTTAAAAGTATATAAATTATCAAAAATGTAGGTTTTTAGTATTACTATTTCGATTTCTGATTAGTAGTATTTAAGAGTTTAATTATATTTGTTTTCATTTTTGTTTTGATAATTTTTAACATAAATTATTCAAATAATTACTAATATAAAAGAAATCTTTTTAGTTAAAAATTTAAAAATTTTAGTATGTTAGCATTTAATAATCTTTTAATATTTTTTTTAATAATTTTTATCTATCAAACTACTGGAAATGACAGTGATATAACAGATCAGTGTATAACTGAAGTTAATGGTGTATTTAATTGTAAACTAAAAGATAAAGGAAAGGAGGCTATCTATGGAATATCGTTTGATTCATTTCTATCATCTCCAAGATATATTAAAATTAATTCTGAAAGTCATGGTAAAAATTTTTCTATTCAAGGAAAATTTAATTGCAAAAACAATGAAAAACCAGGTAAGTGATAACATTCTAAAAATAAAAATTTATTTTTAAGATTTATATTTTCATGTTCGTACAATTTGTTTTAAAGAAGAAGATAGAAATAAAGGCTGTAGAATAAAAATATATAGTAAAAAAATTCCTAGTGATTTTATTATATCAGGACATGGGGAAGATAAAAAGGTTTGGTATATAGGAAGTTTAGAATTTCCAAAATCAGATAGTGATTTTAAAGAAGGTTGTATATAATTAATAAATATCGTTTAAATAATAATTCTACCAATACTAATAGAATAATTTTTTAAATTTAATTTTTTTAGGTAATAAAATTAATTTTTTTTTAAATTCTTAAAAATTATTTATTATTTTACATTGTTATTTCATAAAAAAAAATTTTTTATATAGTGAATGTATTGTATTTTTGGTGTCTATAACAAAAAGAAATAAGGAAAAAAAAATTGTCTTTCTCATAACTGTTCTCAAAGTTAACCGATTTTTATAAGTAAATAGCCAAAAGATGTGCTTTTTTCTAATTTAGTGGAAAAGATAGGTCTCAAAAGTTTTTGGGCTATAATTGAATATGTTATATTTAAAAAACACTGTTTTTTTTGGCCTTTTTTAGCATGAATTTGACCAGGGGTAAACGTTATTTCAAAATAAATAGTAAACAATATTTTATATACTATTTAAAAGGTCTACAATCAGAATAGGGGGAAACACAATCCTATTAAATTATATTAGGTTGTTCAACTGAAAATGTCGCTTTTATGATAGTTAATTTTTAAATAATGATAATTTCCTTATACGTTTACATATCGCTACAAGATATATATCATTTTGTAGAGCGAAACAAGGACTATAAGTATTATATTTTTGCATTTTGTTCTAAACTATAATAAAATTATTATTATCTTAAAAAGATGTTGTGTCAAAAATAGATTTTCGATCAATCTACTTGTACAAGTTCAAACTTGGCCAAGCAGAAGTCAAAACTTCAATAAAAGTTAGTGAAGCATTTAGCCAAGGGTCTACTAACAAACGAACTATACAACGTTGGTTCCAGAAATTTCAGAATCAAGATATGAGTTTTCAACGAAAGGGAAATTCTCGCAAAGTAAATGCTCTTGAAAACAAGAATGCTGGAACCAAATTTAAGAATAACTGTTCAGAAGCTCGCAGATAAACTGAATGTCAGTATGGGAACTGTATCTAATCACTTAAAAGCCATAAACATTATATCGTTCGACTAAAAACGTTTCTTTTATATCTCTAGCTCTAACAGTAAAAGCGACATTTTCAGTTGAACAACCTAATATTAAAAATTGGCTGAGTTATTATTCAAAAAGTGGTGATCATTTTAAAAAAATGATTAAAAGTTAAATAGCTATAACTTAGTCAAAACTTGATGAAATAGTATCTGTTATATAGACCTAAGTCTAACTTAAAAAACATGTATCTAACGAAGTTTGTAGCTTAACAAAGAAAGAAGTCACATTAATTTGAATGTCAACTTTTTCACTTTTTTTTCATTTTTTTCACAAAAATCAATTTTGTCTTTAGCATAACTTTCCTGAAACTTGATTAATTTTTATGGTCAAGTAGTCATTTAATGTATTTTTTTTCAACTTAGTGGGGAAAATAGGTTTCAAAACTTTTGGTCCAAAATTAGCCAAGTTATGTTTAAAAAACACTACTTTTTTGGACAATTTTTTGCATAGTTTTGTGCAGAGAACAACTTTCTTCAAAGTTAATAAAATAAACTAATTTTTTAATCATTAAACAGATTTAAATCTGGAATCCTGGGGAAACACAATACGATAGAAATATATGAAAAACTGGCCAAGTTATGGACCCAGGAATAGTCACCATTTTTTAAACAAAAACACAAATTTTTTAATGCTGTAATCTAAATGAAAAGTTGTTTAAAATAAATTAATCCAAACTAGCATATAGATCTATGTCTAACTCAAAAAATAAAACTTCAACGAATTATATTCATTAACAACATAGAGAGTTATACTTATTTAAGTGTCAATTTTTCCACTTTTTCTTTATCTTTTTCTCAAAAATCAATTTTGTGGTTGACATATTATTCTTCAAACTTAATCAATTATTATGATTAAGTAGTCATTAGATGCATTTTTTTGTAACTTAGTGGGGAAAATAATCTTTGAAAATATTGGTTCATAATAGGCCATGTTATTTTTAAAAAACACCATCTTTTAGTCCCTTTTTTGTGTAGTTATGTCGTTTAGGAAAACTTTTGTGAAAGTAAGTGAAATGTTACGACTTATGACTTTTTTGAAGGTACGAGTCAGGAATAAAAGGGAAACACAGCAGCATTAAGATTGGTAAAGAATCTCTCAAGTTTTGGGTCAATAAGTGATGACTTCTTCTTTGGTAAAAAATAAAAAGTTAAATAGCTATTACTTAATGGAAACTTCATAAAATTAAGTAGGCATGCTTTATTTTATATAAATTAAAGTCTAACTCTAAAAATGAGTTTATTGCGAAGTTTACAGCTTATATAGAAAACAATTTATGCCAATTTTAGTGTCATTTTTCCTGCTTTTTTATATTTTTTTTGCAAAAATCAATTTTGTTCTAGACATAACTCTTTTTAAACTCGATCATTTATTATGATTAAATAGTTATCAGATGTATTTTTTTCTAACTTTAAGGGAAAAATAAGTAACAAACCTTTTAGTCTACAATTGATCAAATTATATTAAAAAATATTACTTTTTTGTATAGTTTTTCTCTTTCAAATAACTTTTGTAAAAAGAATTAAAATTTTATGTTTTATGATTTATTTAGAATGTACGAGTATGAAATTGAGAGGTAAAACTCAGTATTAAAAAGATTAATAAAAGATAAATCAAATTATGGACCAAAAAGTGATGATTATTTTTTTAGTAAAAATTAAACTTTCTTCATGTTATAACTTTATCAAAGTTGTTTAAAGTAAATAAAACTAAATTTACTACATATATCAAAGACTGGCATAAAGTATGAAAAATATAACGAAGTTTGTAGATTAAAACGAAAGAAGTTATTTTTAGATATTAATTTTTTGATTTTTTTTTCATTTATATATTTATAAAATTAACGTAAATATGTAGTTAATAGAAAAATTATATTAAATTGTTTTTACCAATTTCAAAAGTATGATGGAAATTCACTTGAATTTTTACTTGGAAATATTCAAATATATATTTTTATTCATCTTTTGAATAATAAATGAGATTCTTTTTGTTGGATAGATTTTTTTTAAAACTAAACAGTTTTAATAAATGTAAACGTTATGAAATGATTCTCAAACTCAGAAATATTTATCTATTAGAACAATATTATTTCGGATATCTTATATCTTCAGAAATGTATAATTTAATGAAACAATTATTTATACATATACTTTGATTAACAATTTAGTGTAAAAATGCTTTAATAAAAATTTTGCTCTGCAGACCAGCTATGACCTGCCGAAGGCGGGTCTAAGGCTGGTTTAAAGAAAAAAAATTAAATTTAGTACATATAATAAAGACTGGCAAGAAATATGGAAACTATAACGAAGTTTGTAGATTAAAAACGACAGAAGTTATTCCTAGATATTTATTTCTTTGATTTTTCTTCATTTATATATTTGTAAAAATAAATGTAAATATGTAGTTAATAGAGCAATTATGTTAAATTGTTTATACCAATTTCAAAAATATGATGAATAGTCACTAAAATTGTTACTTAGAATAATTCGAATTTTAATTTTTATTCACCTTTTACATAATAAATGAGATTCTTTTTGTTGGGTAGATTTTTTTTAAATAAATAATTTCAATAAATGTAAACGTTATGAAATGATTTCCAAACTCAGAAATATTTTATATACTTTAACAATGTGTTTTGGGTTATCTTCTTTCTCCAGAAATGTCTAATTTAGTGAAACACTTTCTTTTTACACATACTCTGATTAACAATTTGGTATAAAAATGCTTTAATATAAATTTTGCTCTGCGGACCAGCTATGACCTGCCGAAGGCGGGTCTAAGGCTGGTTTTTTAAAAATTAATACTGTGTGTGTTTTTTTTTAAAAGGAACAAAAAATAAATTACATAAAAATTTAATTAGAATATTTTTACTTATTTGTTAAAAAAAGTTTTTTTATCTAATTATTTTGATTCGAAGTAAAAAAAAACATACTATAATAATATTTTATCTATAACCAGCCTTAGACCCGCCTTCGACAGGTCAGGAACGGTCCGCAGAGCATATTTTTTATACAAAATTATTAATCAAAGTATGTGTATAAAAAATTGTTTTATTAAATTTCTTTTCTTAGAGAAATAAAATAACTAACAATACATTGTTGTAACATATTAATATGAAGAATTTTTTCGAGTTTGAGAATCATTTTATAACGATAACATTTATTGAAACTATTTAGTTAAATAAAAGATTTATCCAACAAAAGAATTTTATTTATGTCAAAAGGTGAATAAAAATTATATTTGAATCATTTCAAGCAACTATTAAAGTGGCTTTCCATTAGAAATTTGAAGTTGATACAAACAATTTAATATCAATCTTTTATTAACAACATTTTCACCTTAATTTTACAAATATATAATTGTAAAAAGATCAAAAAAATTAGTACCTAAAAATAAATTTTTTGTTTTTAAGCTACAATCATCGTTACATTTTTTATATTTTATGCCAGACTTTGTTATATGTACTAACATTAGTTTTATTTTCTTTAAACAACTTTGCATAAAATTATAATATTAGAAAATATTAATTTTTACTAAAAAAATGATCATCACCTTTTGATCCATTAGTTGATTAATTTCTTATAAATCTTTTAAATATTTATTTTCTTCCTTATTTCCGAGTTGTATCTTTCAAGTGAGTAATAAACAATAAAATGTTATTAACTTTAAAAAGAGTTATTTCTGGTAAAAAACTATACAAAAATGTTTCAAAAAATTGGTGTTTTTTTAACATAACTTGGTCAAATTGTAGACCAACAGTTTTGTAACTTATTTTCCCCTTTAAGTTGGGAACAAATGCATCAAATGCCTTTTTGACCATAAAAATTGATCAAGTTTAAAAAGAGTTATGTCTGGAACAAAACTGTTTTTCTACAATAAAAATGGAAAAAAGCAAAAAAAATGACACTAAAATTGGCATAAATCTTTTTCTAGATAAGATATAAACTTCGCAATAGTTTCATTTTTTAAGTTAGACCTAGATCTATTTAAAATATGTTTCCTGAGATACTCAAACAGGGTGGGACAAGCAAAAAGCTAAGACCCCATTTTTATATGCTTAAACGATACCTCTAGGTGACATATTACCACATATAAAATATTAGCGTCATATCTCCACTCTACGCGTTTTTATGGCTTCAGAAACTTTTCGACCATGATTGCGTATCTCGAAAACTACTTTATGAAACTATAACAATATATATCATTCTTCATCATTTTTTGAGCACTTTTTAAGTACCAGGATAAATTTTGAAAAATCTTACTTCTAAGTATATTTTGTGACATAAAATCATAGAAGATGAAAAACCCGAATTTCGAAAATATTATATTCGAATTCAGCGTGTCTGAAAACCTATATATACGTTTTTGAATTATTAAAAAAGTGCTGAGAAAAAAAGTTACATATTAAATATTCACAAAATAATTTACAAATATATTAGAATTACTTTTAATTTGACATACTGAAGCTTATTTTTGTATTTTATTAATTATATATGGATTTTGTTTCTTGAAAATTGCTTCTTTGGCACTTCTTGCTATTTTGAAAAAAGTGGTCATGAAGGCCTGAATGGTCGGGACAAGCAAAAATCTAAGTCTTCAATTTTTTATGTTTAAACGTTGTGCTTTGGTGACATATTACCACGTACAAAATATCAGCTTCATAAATCTATCCTTTACATCTATATGACTTCTGAAAGTTTTCGACCTTGATTACGTATCTCGAAAACTACTTTGTGAAACTATAACAATATATATATCATTCTTCACCATTTTTTGAGTATTTTTTATGTACAAAGATAAATTTTAAAAAATTTAATTTTTTAACAAGTTTTGTGACCAAATCTCGTAGAAGATGGAAAACCCGAAACTCGAAAATGTTATATTCAAATTCAGCGTGTCTGAAAACCTATATATACGTTCTTGAATTATTAAAAAAGTGCTGAGAAAAAAAGTTCTATGGAAGTGATTTTGAACATAATTTTCAAAATCAACAAAATTCATTTTAATAGCAAATACTTGATTGTATTTCACTTTTAAACAATCAAAATTGAATTTTAATTATTCAAACATCACATTTTTAAACATTATAAATAACTTGAAAAAATATTTGTGAACTTCGTATAAATTAAGCAAATAAAGTTTAAGTACTTATTTTAATGTTCTTTAATAATGTATCTTACTGGTATATCATAGAATTTCTTAGTACCATAGATTTACTTTGTACGTATATATTAATTTTGAAATTTGTTGATCATAAGTGCATCTCGAAAATGAGTGTATGAATTTAAACAATATTATTCTTTACCATTTTTAAAGGTAATACATTACCATAAATTATTGAAATTCTTATTTTTATGTTTATTTTTCAACGCAAAACTATAGAAGACGAAAACATTATAATCTTGAAAACATTAAATTCAAATTAAACGTGATCGAAAATGTATGTGTATGTTTTCGATTTATTAAGGTTGTGACGAGGAAAAAAATCCCGCATGATAATATAGTAAAATTTACTATGATTCAAATTTTCGTTGTATTTTATATTAATATTATTAGTTAGTTAAAAAGAATACTTGTAATTAATATTGACTAACAAGAGTTATTTTTGGTCAATGCAAAACTATTATTATTAATACAATGTGTCCTGTAGAATATTTTTATTGTTTGAATATAAATAGCTAAATTTTTGATATTTTGGTTATTTGATAATTCAACTTCTTTTATACAAAACATTTTCAGATTGTCATTAAAAGTCAAGTTTAAAAAAAAGTTTAAAAGATTTATGTTAACGTCGGTAAAAATTTCAAAAAATTGCTTTCGTGATAATAGTTAAATTACTTGACTATGAATTTAATACTTTAACATAATAATATGAATCATTTTATAGCTTAACTTCTATTTATAATATTTTGAAGATTCATTATTAGAAGTTAATCTTAGGTATAATTTTGGACACTCTTATTATAATATTTTATTTTCTAAATTTAATAACAAAAATACACAAAATGAAAGTATGACAGTTTAACTTAACATCTTAAAAATACTATTTATCATAATTGATATAAAAACGAGATATCACATAAAAATAAAATTGATAACATACTGCATTTATCTCATTTTGATGAATATAAATTCTACCTAATTTTTCAATATATAAAAGTGGAGACGTAAAATTTTTATGCAAAATGATGTAGAATGTACTTTATAAAATGTGTAAAACCTCATATTATAAAATGCTATTGTATCATTTACTTTCTTGATAAAAAATGTATTTATCAAATACATATGTTTAGTTTTCTTTGTGTTTAAAATATTGAAATTTAAAAATTTAGCTATCTTCTACAGTAAATAGAAGTAAGCATTAAATCTTGTAAAATACTATTAATTAATTAGCATTATTTAATGGTTTATTTCTTGTTCATTGTAAATATTTTTTTTTAATTATGCAAAGTTATTCTTTACTTTTTTTATGAACGAAAATGAAAAATCTTTTTCAAAATTTATATAGTTGACTTATAACAAGGGACATTGAAATACAATATAGAACTCAAATTGATTTCCTTAATGATAGTAATTTCATAGAAACTTATAAGATATTAATAGCTTTATGATTCTTCATAACAATTAAATTTTATGTTTTACGAATAAAAATGTACATCTTTATCGACATTAATAGAATTTTTTTAACTTTCATTAAAACTTGAGTTTTAATAACATTCTTAAAATATTTTGTATAAAAGAAGTTAAACTAACAAATAAGCAAAATATCAAAAATTAAGTCATATTTGCTCAGGTAATGGAAAAGTTTACAAGACACACTATCTTCATAATAATAATTTGGTAAAAAAAATTTAATGATTGGTGATTAATACTAATTATAAGTCTTATTCTGAGCTAATCAACGATATTATTGTAAAAATACAATAACAATTTTGACTAATAAGAAATATTACTATACTGTCATGCAGAACTTTTTTCTTCGACACAATGTAATAAACGAAGAACATATATATTCGTTTTCGGTTACGTAAAATTCAAATTTAATATTTTAAAAATTCGGATTTCTTGTCTTCTGTACTCTTGGAAAAAATTCAACGTTAAAGTAAGAATTTTAAAAATTTAATGTAATGTATTTAAAGGGCTTAAAAATAGTGGAGAATGATATTGTTATAACTTTATACGCTCATTTTTAGAAAGCGCAATTGTTCAAAAAGTTTGAAAACCATGTATACATACAGTGGAAGTTTATTCGACTAAAGATTTTTTTGTGATAATATATCATCAAGATGAAAAATTTAAATATATAGAAAGAAGTGTCTAGATTTTTGCCTGTCTGAGCATTTCGGAGCTTCTTAAGCATTTTTTCGAATTGACCAAAATCTAAAAAAGTAATATATGAAGAAATAAAACGTAATTTTAACTGATAAAAAGCAAAATATGTTTATGATTTTGCTATTTAAATGAATTTAGTTGATTTTGAAAATTATGTTTAATATCTTTTATGTAGAACTTTTTTTCTCAGCATTTTTTAAATTATATAAAAACGTATATATGGGTTTTTTAAACACGCTGGATTCGAATTTAATATTTTCGAGATTGGGGTTTTCATTTTTAATAATTTTTCGTTACAAAGTATACTTAGAAATAAGATTTTTCGAAATTTATCTTAGTACTTAAAAAGTACTCAAAAAATGATGAAGAATGATATATATATTGTTATAGTTTCATAAAGTAGTTTTCGAGATACGCAATCATGGTCGAAAAATTTTAAAGTCACAAAGATGTAAAGGATAGATTTATGAACTTATATTTTATATGTGGTAATATGTCACCTAGGGGTATTGTTTAAGCATATAAAAATGGGGTCTTAGATTTTTGCTTGTCCCACATATTTAAAATTGCTCGACTTTCTCAGGAAACTTATTTTAAAAAAGTGTTGTAGAAGACAATCTATGTTTTAAAATAACAATAATATAGTAAAAAATTAAAACTTATTTTAATAACTACTTAATTATTGCTTTAATTTTTAAGTACGATATGATGGCGGTAAAATTAGTCGCAAATTAAGAAAATTCAAATTTTAATAGGTAAGAAAAATTCATTAAATTTTACATAAAAATGCTTCCCATTTTTTTTGTGTGTGGCCAAATTATTTTTAGAAAACGTCACTTTTTAACCACATTTTTGCATAATTTTGTTTAGAAATAACTCTTTTAAAAGTTGATTAAACTTTGTGATTTATGACTCATTTATAAGGTACAGGTATGGGAAAGAGGGAAATTTAATATTAGGTTGTTCAATTGAAAATGTCGCTTTTAAGATTATCAATTTTTAAATGATGATAACTCTCTTATATGTTAACATATCATTACAAGATATATACCATCTTGTAGAGCAAATCGAGGACTATCATTGTCATCTTTTTGCATTTTGTTCGAAATTATTAAAAACTTGCTATTACTCTAAAAAGAAGTTACGTCAAAAATGGATTTCCGACCAATTGACTTGTACGAGTTCAGACTTGACCAAGCAGCAGCTAAAACTTCAAGGAAAATAAATAAAGTATTCGGTCAAAGATCCACTAACAAACGAATCGTACAACGTTGGTTCCAGAAATTCCGCAATGGAGATATATGTCTTCAAAGAAAGGGGGTTTTCATGGAATAAATGTTCTTGAGAACGAAAAAATAAAAAGAATGGTGGAACATAATCCAAGAATAACTATTCGGAAGCTCACAGGGGAATTAAATGTCAGTATTGGAACTGTATCCAACCACTTAAAACCCATAAATATGAAGAAAAACATGGATTTTTACATACCTCATAAGTATACTCCCAACCAATGTTATAGAAGCATGTAAAATTGTTATTTTTTGACATACAGGAACAAAAATGACCCATTTTTAAAAAGAATTGTAACGTGCGATGAAAAATGGGTCATGTTTGACAATTGTAAGAGGTCATTGCAATGGGTGGGCAAAAATGAGAGCCCTAAAAACTTCCCGAAACTTAGGCATTCAAATAAGAAAGTAATCCTAATTATTTGATGAAATTGTAGTGGAATCATCCATCATAAGTATCTAAATCCTAGAGAAACTATGACTGTAGACAGATACTGTAAGGAAGAAGAAAAAATGCGCAAGAAAATATCTGTTCTGAAGCCTGCATTGGTCAACAAAAGAAGTCCGATATTACTCCATGATAATGCTAAACCTCACGTTTCAAAAACGACAGTGCAGAAGCTTAAAGAATTGGAATGTGAAACTCTGCCATATCCTCCTTACTCACCAAACTTGTCTCCAACAGATTATCATTTATTCAAGGAATTAGAGCTTAATTTGCGGCAGAAGAAATCCACCAAATCTGATGACCTGAAAAATAACGTCTTGGAGTTTTTGAATTCTAGAGACTGAAGTTTTTTTTCAAATGGCATAAATAAACTCGTATCACGTTGGCAACAATGTGCTGATTCTAACGGTACTTATTGCAAATAAAAATATTAATTTTTGACTAAGTTATGACATTTTAAAATTGACTGTCAAAAAGCGACATTTTCAATTGAACAACCTAATATTAAAATGATCAACAAAAAATTAGTAAAGTTATGGATTAAAATGTGACAACCATTTTTTTAGTAAAAATAAAATTTTTTAAATGTTATAACTTTATAAAAAGTTGTTTAAAATGAATAAAATTAAATGTAGTATATAGATCAAAATCTGATTTCAAATATAAAACCATAACAAAGTTTGTAGCTTAAAAACGAAAAAGTTTTTTTAGGTATTAATTTTTTTGTTTTTTTTCATTTACATATTTGTAAAATTAAGTTAAATGTGTAGTTAATAGAGCAATGATATCAAATTGTTTATACTAATTTCAAACATATAATGAGGAGTCACCTAAATTGTTACTTGGATTGTTTAAAATATTCATTTTTATTCATCTTTTAGATATGAATAAAATTCTTTTTGTTGGGTAAATTTTTTACTTAACTAAACAGTTTCAATAAATGTAGACGATATGTTAACCACGCCCTAAGGCGAGGTTATGTAATAACTATAAAAGGGAGAAAAAGGAATACCCAAGCTAGTTTCACTTCAGTTCAGTTTTAGTTGAGTTCAGAAATGTCTCTTGGACCAGTGAAGATTACACCGATGAGATATTAGTAAATAATGTTACATTTGTATTAGTATTTTTGGTTTTAACTTGTTTTGTTAGTAATAAAAGTTTATATTTACTATCTTTTATCATGTAAACCCCTAACTCCGAATAGCCAGAGTTACCAGATATAAAATGATTTTCACAATCAAAAATATGTATATAGTATAACAATGTTTTTTCGGTTATTCTACTTCTCCATAGATATGTAATTCAATGAAACAATTTTTTTATACACATACTTTAATTAATAATTTAGTATAAAAATTCTTTACTAAAAAATATGCTCTGCGGATCGGCTCTGACTTGCCGAAGACAGGTCTAAAGTTGGTTTATTACAGAATAAAACATTGAAAGTACAATTCAAAAATTCTTGCTGTTGGTAACGCCTTAGTTAGACATTGTTAAATATAGAATATATTCATATATATTATTTATTATATAAATCTACCGTTATATCATTAAATGGAATTCTACACACAAAACCTAAACATGTCTTTTAGACCAATACGATTTGTATGAGAAAAGGGCTATATTCGATAGTATTTTAGGGCCTAGGTTTTTTACCTGTTTTGCAAACACATTCTAGCTCATTTTGCATGTACATTCTATCTTATTTCGCATATAACAATACGAGTTAGAATATGTGCTCAAAATGAGGTAGAATATACATACAAGATTAGTTAAAATGTAGCCTATTGTTTACCTCTAGTTTCTAAATTTCATAATTTTGTAATTATTATGCATAAATAAAAGATTTTATAACTTTTTTTTGGTAATTTAAAAGAAATATTAATTATTTATCGATAGAATATAATATTTCTACTTAATATTAGTTTTTAACAAAATAAACAATTATAAAAGTTGAATATTTTTGAAATTTTATTTTAATCATTCTGTTCAAAATACTTAAAGTAAACAAAATAATAAAAATATTCATATTATTTACAGAATAAACTCTTACAATAAATAATTTTTCACATAATATCTATCGAAAAGTCACATTATTTGTGGTACACTCTTTATTCTCTTCAATCAACTAACAATTAAGATTTTCCTAGTAATTTTTTAAAATCTCATACATATGTAAAATCACCAGCTACAACTGCTAATAATCATAATCCTTACTCTATAAGATAACCATGGAACATTTAATGCCTAAAATTGTAGTAGTAATAAGTGGTAGTGAAATTTCTTTTATGTTAACATATTACGATCTTAGTTTTTTATCAATGTAAAAAGTTCCAAATGTTATTATTGTTATAAGATCACTAACTAAAACTAAGAATGTTAAATTTTACTGTAATATGTAGTCCATCGCGATTATTTCAAATTAAACTTTTAAGGAATGTCTAATTTGGCGAGAGACTTTAACTGACTTGTAAAATATCTAAATAAATATTATTGTACTTGATAATTACTAGATCTTTAAGACTAATAAAATAAATTTTACAGTTCAAAAATAAATGTAATAATATAAAAATACGTGTAAGTATGTGTTATTAAAAACTAATGCCGTTATTTCTTCTCTTATTATCTGTATTTATAATTACCTTTTTGTATCAACTATCAAATTTGTGTAAAAACACTAATAAATTTGTGAAATAGTATAAAATGGGTAAATAAACAAATAAAAATTTTTAATAACTTTGAAAACAGGGTCAATCTTTAAAAAACTTTGGAAGTCTAAAAAACATTTAAGATAGATAAAATTTTAGGCTAAATTTAAGCTCACTTTGCATATACAAAACGAGGTAGAAATGTATATGCAAAACAAATTTCAATGTATATACAAAATGATCTAAAAATATGTATGCAAAATTGTACAACAATAGCATAAAAAATGACTTAGAATGTAGACGTAAGATAGGAAAGAATGTAGCCTGTTGCTTACGCCATTTTGGATGGTCGGTTATTTTAACATCACCTGCATTTTGTAACATTCTGTGCATTTTCAGTCGAAAAGACAGGTTTAGGTTCTGTGTGTGGACAAGCGAATGTCCACCGTATCAAATTCCATCTTTTGAACTCATCTCGATTTCAACTTCCTAAAAAAACTTTTCAAAAATTAACTTCAAAAGCTTCGTTGTAGAAATTGAAGCATTTTGGGCACCTCTTTTGAAGTTTGTGTCCCACACAGTGTTCAGTGAAACGAATGATTCACCAATACTTTTTTTTTCTAACCTACGTTTGACACTTCTAATTTTAGTTGGGTTGATAAAGGTCAAAATTTTCATACACACATACTAAATTTGTATGTGAAAATATCCTATTAAAACGCGGCGGTTCCTTTAATTCTGAAATTATAATTTTTTGGCACTTTGGCTTCATTTCTCTCTATAAGGGAGAAACATTTTTAATTTTTTCAAAATTCCGATAGGGTATACTGAAATCTATTTACATCCAAATTTTTAGAATCAATTTCTAAATTCTAGGGGATCAAAAATGCTAACGTTGCATTGTTCGTTGCATACATACTATACTGAACATATAGAAAAGTATATAAAAAAATCATGTCATTATCAACAAAATAAATAAAAAACTACATTTTCAAAATCATTCTTTAATTTTGAAACATTATACATCATTTTAAGATAACTATTCATAATAAAATACTATTGAAAAATAATATAAAGTTTTAAAGAAAAAAAACAATTAATTCAATTTAAAAGGCACTTTACTGCGTTATAAGAAAACTATTAACGTTTAATTAACAACATTATAAATTTTTAACTACTACTTCAGGTTCACTTTTAGAAAATTGTCTTTTAACTATGAATTTCACTTAAATTACTCTATAAAAACATGAGAATTCTTCTTATTATTAGTGTTTTAAAATAACGTATATACGTTATTATGAAAGTTATAAGTCAATTTTTAGAAAAAGTATATATTTAATATATATTGTATATAAATTTTTGTTAAAAAACAACACACTTTATAAAAATGTATGACATCTTTTACATAATCAATTCAGAATTTAGTTATATTCTGTGATTCAAAGAAGATATTTGATCGTCAAAATGACACAAGTCAGTTAGTTTATCATGATTTTACAATTTCATTTATAATAACAGTTTTTAATTCCAAGTCTAATTAATAATTATGAAATATAAACTATATTATAGTTAGTTTTAATTAACAAAATTAAATTTATAACAAAAAAATAGATATAGTTTACTTAAAGAATAGTAACTTAAAACAATTAAAAAAGCTATTATCAAACCGTTGTTAACCTTGAATAAATAATAAATCCTTTAAAAATTCTTAAAATAACACGATAGTATTTGAGATATAAAATTTATTAGAAATAGTTAGTAATAAAAACGAAGAATTCAATGCATTAATGTGAATTAAAATGAATGATAAATAAAATTTTTAATTTTTATCTTTTGATTTATTGTTTCACCTTTTAATGATTTGACATCATGTCTGATTCCGCCTTCGAGTTGACACAATATAGATTTTGTCTTTATAAAAATTATTAATATTTTATTACGTTAACTGAGATTAACTTAATAAGATGTTTACATAAAGTGTTGCTGCAATAATTAATGATAAAGATAAGAAAAAGCGTAATGATTAAACATAACTTCGATAGAATACATTATTACATTTATGAATAACATCTAGTTACAAAAAACTTTTAAAGTTATCTTATTTTTTATTTAATTTTTATTTTTTTATAAATTTAAATAGATAACAAATAAAAAATTGACAAGTAAATTTCTAAAGATTTAAATAAAACTTAAAATTGGTTTGCGAGATATTACTAGATTTTAAACCTAAAGAAATCAAATCTAAGAGAAAAATAATGTTTTTAAATGGTTAAATGTATCAACATCCATGATATGTCTAAAAATACACAAACCAGTTGAGCATTAATAACTTTTTTATCCTTTAAGAATTTTATGATATTCAGTACATTTTATAGTCTCGCTCGTTTTTTACAATATACTTCAAGATCGTTTTTGAATCTTAAATTTAAATAAAGTTATACAGATTTATATGTATACTATTTTTTCCAGTAACTTTCTGTAAAAGAATGAACATTTGTCTGCACATAGACCATCGTAACTGTTTTAACTTTTAATATTTTTCACAATATTATAGTTAGTTAATATTCCAACTTCTCCTCTACAAAGTATATTTAAGATTTATTGTTAGAAGTCAAAAACAAGTAAATTTATAAAACATTATGTGTTTATGTTCATAATAAAAAAAATTAATATAAATTCCAACAAATTTTAAATATTTTACTAAAAAAAACAAATAACTAAATAATATTATTAAATGATATTTTATAAGTTCAAATGTTTAATAGTATTTATTACCAAAATTTTACTATTTATTAAAATTCTAAATTACTATTGTTAAAAAATTATAAAGAAATGCCTGCTACAAAAAAATCTTTATTATAACTCATAATTTACTTTAATAATTCTGCTTTCTTTTATTTATAAAAAAAATAAAACTACCAAATAACTATAGTATTATGAATAAAATATCGTTTACAAGAAAGTTATGCCTTTTTTAAATAAAAATGTATAGGAAAAATGGCATTTGCATAAATCTCTATAACATTCTCCTAACATAAGGTTAAAAAACAATCTTAACATATTTTGTCGAAATAAAATTAGTGTATCGAATGAATATAATATTATAAATTTTAAAAAACATAAAAGAAGCTATGATGCTTAACTTAATCGCGTATCATTGATGACATTATGTACAAAAAGATGTAAACTAAATTATATATAGGGTTTCAATGATATCACCATAGGCATTTGAAAGAGTGTAATTTTTAAAAATATAATATTTTTTATTACATTATTTTCATCTGATAGTTCACATTCTTTTATAAACATATTTTATGACTAATTATTTTAATTTTATGTAAAATTACTAAACATCAAACACTACTCATTTTTTAATTTCAAAAATAGCTTTTTGTTCCATTTAATTATTTTTATTAAATGCAAGGAACAAATATACAACTACAATCTCTTATTAATCATTTTTTATATTATTAAATATTTGGTCACTTTATTATTACAAAAATGGATTTTTTTAAAAAAACTTTAATTTATAAACTTGATAATTGCACTGAAAAATTTTTGTTACCTTATAATTAATATTGTTTTAAGAAAAAACATTGTATTTAACATTAGAAAAATATAAAGATTTTTGAATAAAAAATTGTATGTATGTACAAAAAATTAGACTTGTAAAAATTCAAACAAACAGGTATGTTTTGTATTACGATTTCAATATATGTCTGTATAACATATTTTATATATTTTTTTTTGAATATTTCAGTGATAATTTTAGAAAAAAATATGTTATGGTATTCATCATAATAAATATATTTATCATACAAATACATTGTATGATTTTAAGACTAATTTTTAATTATTTTAAAATAGTTTAGTAAATATAAGTTTTAGAAATTTAAAAATTTTATGGTAATAATAATTAAAAAGAAATAACTATTTAACTACACAAGTATGATTTATTTAAAATATAATTTTATTTTACACTTTTTATAATTAAAAATTTTAAAGTTATTTTTTTTATTGTGAACAGAGATAAATAATGCTTTTAAACTTCCATGAGTTTAATTTTTTAAAATGATCTTGAAAGATAATAAGAAAAAGTGAATTATAATAATTTAAATTATTAAATATTTTATTAAAGATACTATAATGTATTAGTAAATCCTCTTTATAAAAATTCTTACAATTTTAGTTAAAATTAAAGTTTATTGATATGTTTTTATAATTTAAATAACTATAAACTACTTTTTCATACAATCTTTCAAGATCACTTTAAAAAATTGCTGTTTTTTTGTTTTTTGTCTTTTTAAATTTAAGTTGAAGAGAAATTTCTAAATATCAAATATATCATTTGTTAATAAATAAAATTTCAATCATGCATTATCAACATTTAAAAAAAACTGTCAATTACTTTATTTGAAAGTACAACTTAAAAATCAATTAGTTTATGAAGATTAGCTAGAAAAATGAAAAAATGAAAACAAACATAAATTCAAATAAATTTTTTTGGTTAACAAAGCAAATAAAAAAAAAAAAAACAATAAAATAAATAAATTGTTATTGTTGTTATTAGATTGTTTAAAAAAATAATTTTTGTTAAAACATTTGCAAGTTTAAAAAAATTTGACTTTTAATAGAATAATTCATAAAATGCTATTAAGGAAAAGTTATACTCTAGAATGTTCATAATAATAATTAAAAAAAATCAAGATTTGATAAGAATTTGCATTAATTAAAAAACAATTGAAAAAATACATATCTAACTTATGTAAAATCATTATTGTTATAATTTTATTATTCATTATGTTGTTTTGAGTAAAAAAGTTTGTAACCGTTACACGAAACACTATAGTTTGCTTGACCGATTACAACGTAAAATATTATATTTAAACAGTTTGAAATATTCATTTCAATAACAACATTGTGATTGCATTATTTCAGAAAATTTAAATTTAAGTTCAATTTATAACCATAAACTAACTATGTATGTTTGTGGGATTTATTGTAACAAAAATTTTTCAATGTATTAATATTGTTTATTTTAAAATATTCATGGCATTACTATTAATGGATATCTTATAAAGCATCTTAAAGTATGTTGTAGAAAAAATTTTGAACTACTAGGTAAATGTAATATTAAAAAAATCTATTATTTCTAGAAAAAGTTACATAATATTGAAAAATTATAAAATCTCTAAATTCCTGGAAAAAAAGTAGACATCATATAAAGACTTATAAATACATTATAAATTAATCTTTTTTACTTATCTTAAAAAATTTTTAAGTGAGATTTTAAGCTTTTAGGTAGTTATAAGATTATTAAAATATGTTAACACTGAAAAAAGTTACACTTCAAAATATTATAATAACTTCCTTGATTTTAACTGTATTGAAATTTTTCCTTTGTTTTGTTAATATATGAGATTATTTGTTGAATATTTTTTATTTTCGCCATATGAATCAAGAACATTACAAATCTTACATTTATTTTAAAAGTCTGTTAAACCTGTAATTATATTGAATTTAAAAAGGCTTTGAATACTTCAATGATATTCATTATGATTAAAATTCAAATACTTTTTCTCTTCATCAAATTTTGAAATTTTTGCTGGTTTTTTCATAAAGTGAAATTATTATTTGACGATTCTTTTACATTTTTTTTATTTATTACCATTTGAAATAAGGGTCTCTACTTTTTTTAAATACGTTTTAACTGGAACTTTACATGTATACATTCAGTACTTGATAGAATACTTCCATGTTTTCATTATTTAGATTATATTAAATTGAAACAAATTTTTATTTTTTAATATGGTTTATAAAGAATTTACTGTGATTTATAGAAACTCTGTTTGCAGCACCTTTTTTTTAAAATAATCAAAAAAAATATGCAAAAAAACTAAATCATTTGTAATATGCATTTCGAAAGTAGAGATTAATTTATAATATTTTATCTTGGCTATACATATTTTTATATTAATGATCATTTTTCAATGTAAATTTTATATGATTTTAATCCAGAAAATCTTTAAAACTTTATACAAGGAACTATGTATTTTTCATATCCATTGGCTTTCATAGATTCTCATATCTATTGATATATAAAATTTTTTTTTATTATTGAGAAATATGATTCAAAATAAGAGCAAAGCTATTATGTAATCCTTTGTTTCACTAGATACTTTTTTTCATATATTAGAATTTGACAAAAGAAAAACAAATCTTGAAAACTATATTATCCATTTTATTAATTATAAAAGTAGCACCGTTTTAATCATTTAATAATTTATTATTTTTATTTTTTGTATAACATTAATCAATTGCAGTTGTTATTGTGATAATAATCTTACATTTGTAATGTGAAACACATTAGTATACATCCTACTCTAAGAAATCAAATAACCTACCAGTAACCACCTAATACTAAGAAATCATACTCCATAAGCAACGACGCCTCAATCTCCTACACTGCCAAGAAACAAATATAAATACTAACCTTCTGAAGTGAGAAATCAGTCTAATAACACAATATCTGAATTATTGTAACTTTACTCTTTGTTTAAAATAAACTCTTTTATCCTATTTTATCCTTACCGCTACACATATAACACATTTATTGTTAAATATAAAATATGGATGTTTTTGTAAAAAAAAGCATTTTATATGTATTGTTGCAATTTGATAAGGACACTATAATATTTATCTGATTAAAATAATATTACTTTTATGATAAATGAATCGATAATATTATAATCAAAATTTATTATCGCTCATATTTGTGATAAAGGGTAAATTATTTTTTTAAATATTCTAAAAATAAATTACTAATACTATAAATGTCCTTCTTTGTGATTTAAAGCTACACTTTTTTCAATAATGTCATGAACAAAATTTTAAACTGTCAAATTAGCATTCAATTTTCAAAATTTTGTAAAATAATTTAAGTACGGGCTGAAAAAGCTATTTTAAATTTATGCCTAAAGAGATTTTAAATTTTTAAAATGATTATTAAGACTAAAAAAAGTAGATACTATAAGTTTTTGAAATATACAAAACATTTATTATTTTGAACTTGCATCTGATACTATGCTGTTGTTACAAAATATTCTTCTGAAATCTACCTTAACTTTTTTGTAAGATAAAACTTGATGTCATAATTTACAAAACAACATTATAAAGTAATTTGAAATATACAACCTCACTTCCGAGAGTCTTAGCAATAGTTTTTACCGTTAGAAAATAAGAATTGAAACAGTACTTTAGGTAGCAAATACCCCTGTAGTAAGAAGAAGAACATTTTTTAACAGGTTTTTGTTAAAGAGTTAAATATTCCTGAAGAAAAAAAAAATTATTCATAGCGAGGACTTGTCAGGAAAAATTTATATTCTTAACAAGTTATATTAGTCCCTTAACAAATAATTCAAAATTTTAAAATCAGAAATGAAAGACCAATTTATTTCAAGTCTCACTATTTGTAGGTATTATTCAATAATAGAGAATTAATTCTATCATATATACATATAATATGTTCAACACACAACTTTCAACCCGAATGAATCATTGACTACTGGTCCTTTTTGATTCTACCGATGTACCTGAAATTAAAGGAAATTTTTAACGAGAATTGACTTTACATATGATTATATGTAAACCTTGCTGCTAATTACTAAACTAGGTTAGTTTAATTTAGTACTCAAAAGATTTACTTCCTTCAACTTTAAGAATTTTTTTGGTTTATTTTAATTATAACATTATTATAATATTCAAAAAAATTAGCACAAAAGGCTAGTAAAAAACTGACTATAAAAACTTTTAAAAAAAAGTATTATACATAAGCTTATCCATAAGGAAATAGTTTATTTAAAACAAAACAACAAATATCAAGCAAAAAAATTGAAAAAAATTATTTCTCAATCTTTTTTCTATGCTTAATATACTTATCTAGACTTTTTTATCAATATTACAAATATTTTTTTAATTATTCAAACTTTGATTAATTTTTTAGTAAAATAGGAAATTCAAAGTTATCACACTTATTTTACTAATGCAAATTTTTTTAACCTTCTTCTAATACCATTTATATTACAGCTCTTATACAGGGTGACCAGCGAAAGTTTTTGTTCAAGAGTTTTTGGTTGACCTTTTTTCCACATAGAAGTACTTTAATTTACTAGAGGATATTTTTACTTTTTAAATATAGCAAAGATTTATTTAAAAGATACAATAAAAAATAGTAAATTTTTAGTACCTTTATTTATTAATTAATTACATCTCAATTTTACTTTAAAAAATACAATTTCAACCATTATAATTATCAATGTCATATAAAAGTTTCTAATTTTTCTGGAGTAATATGTACAGAATAAAATTTCACACAAAAGCCTTCACTGGCCACCCTGTATTGGATTATAATACTTTTAGTTATTATTTTTTCGCACAATATGACCATAGTTATACTAAAAAAGGTACATTTTTTTCGTCAGTTTTATTTCTTGTCAAGAAGTTAATAAAGACCAACACTAGTAGAAGGTATAGTCATATCTTACAAAAGAATATACAATTTCTTAATTAATTTTACTTCTTGTCAAGAAATTAACAGAAGCTATTCACCTGATAATTACTAAAATTTTAAACTTCAGACATATAAAAAAAACCTTTAAAATTTAAAAAAAATACAGAATTTAAAGATAAAACATTGTAGGTATAATAAAAGTTTAACTTAAGTTGTATTCCATGTACATCGTACATATAATACAAACGATGTTACCTAGAGTTTACACCCCAGGCTATAAACAAAGATTTTATATATACCCGGAATTTTTCAGTTGTGCGCATTTTATGAAATCTTTATGTTTTAATTTTCTAATTATTCATTTACTTATTGTATCTAATTTTAGGGGTCTAGACGCCAGATTTTATTTTATATAACAAAAATTTAACTCTTATATAAACTGCTAAAGAAGTAGAAAAATTTTAAGAATCAAAATATAATTTTAATTTTAACACAACATATAGTTATATCTTCTCTAATGATTTCTATTTTCATACTTTATAAGGTTCAGCACTTTAATACATTCTATATTATTGTGATTTCATTTTTTAATAATAACTGCATGTATTGATTATATAAAGTTTAAATAAATGTAACAATATATATATATTGAAAAATGTTTTTTAAAATAGCCATAGTTATAAATGATCATTTTTAAATGTGGCCGGATAACAAAAAAAATATTTTTTTGATACTTTGAAAATCAATCTCTTCCTTTTAAGACAATTTATTTAATTTTCTTTAAAATTCTAATAGTATCTATATAATAAATTTTAACTCTAAATATATTGATTTACAAAATAATAATGCTATATTTTTTACTGCACATATACGTTAAACAGTTATGAAGATGAAGAATATTTATAAAATACTATTTTATTTTAGATGCTTATAACTTTTTAGTTCAAAAATTTATTTTTTAACATTTTTTAAATTCTAAAAGTAAGAATAGATGAATCCTGAACGGATTGTTAGCTCAATGAGTCCTATCCTGATTACTTGTTCACCTGTCATTGGGATTATTAATTATCATTCTTTTTATATTGTTATAACCCCAGTTTCATTCTAGTAAAATTTTTACTGTTTTGTGGACAGTACTTTTATTCTATCGTGTTTCACGGGTCTCTCTGAAGCCCTACTTCTGTCCAACGCTACGCCACTGAAGGCTCACAGCTATACAGATCTGACTTTATTACTAATTTTGGAGTACTCACTGCGGGAGCTATCAAATTTTTGTGAAGGTCTTTCTACAGCCTATTTCTGTTCAACGCTACGCCACTGAAGGCTCACAGCTACACAGATCGAAATTCTATCTCTACGTGTTTTACCACTGCTCTTATTCTGTTCCACGCTACGCTACCGAAGGCTCACAGCTACACAGATTTGCATTTTATCGCTTTTTACTTTACTACAGCTTTTACACTGTTACATGCTACGCCACTGAAGACTTACAGCTACACATATCTGAATTTTTATCTAATTTTAGTTTACTTGTTGTCGAAGTTAGCAATTCTTAGAAGTATGTGATTGACGAAATTTTTACTGGATTAGTCGTCAATACAACCTACAGAAAAGAAGTTTGCTACGTTATCGTTATCAATTCACATTCTGGAATCGCCTAAAATTTCAGAATCTGATTAACTCTTCTATACTCAAATAGAGGACATACTCAATACCCTCTCATCGCTAGATGAATATCAACATATCGATTTTAAATCACTTGACCTACAAGATATCTTTGCTCGTACAAAAAGAAATCATAGTGATCCTACTAGACTGTCTCGCGCTATCTCTACAGTCCTGTCTGAAACAAAATCTAACGATACTACTATGGCTCAACCAACTGTGGCTCAACGCCAAGCTTACGACTTTTGCTTATCTGTTACCTTATTCAATCATCGTGACCAAACTCAACGTGTCGAACAATTCTTGGAATCTTTAAATGAAGCTTTTGAATTAGATGGTATTACTCAAGATAGAGTTAAGATCAACGTACTTCGTCAACGTGTTGAACAAGTCACCAGACGTTTGTTACCACCTGTCGCTGTGGCTGAAACTTTCCAATCTTACTCTACGAAGATCAGAAATGCTTTCCCATCTAGCTACTCTGACACACTTGCCTCTGATAAGTACTACAAGTTCAAGATCGACATGAAATCATTTGAAGAATCTTTACTCCAATTTGAACATCTCGCTGAAATCGTCTTAGCCAACTACCCTGAAGCTGATAAATTGAATTCTATCAAAGATCGTCTAAAATGTCAACTCGCCTCTTATAAAGATCTGTACGAATATGTTAGAGATTTCGATGGAAATCCTGTTACGCTTTTTAGAGATCTGATTAATCGGTATGATGACGAAAAGATAAGAAGACAAACTGCTAACGCTGGTAAGTTCTCAAGATACACTTCTTTTTCTCGTTTTAAGTCTATTAAGTGTTATCATTGCCAAATCTTGGCACATACTAGTGATCAGTGTAAAAGAAAGAAACAAGGTGCTCCACCAGGTGATTATTCAAGACGTCCTATCAAAACTGAATTTGAAGGTGATGCTACTAGGAAGACCAATCTCCAATGAAGTTCATTTAAACTAACGAGGTCCAGAGAGCCTCCTCTGGACTTAAACAACAAAGCACCTCACAGATCTGAAACTCCTAGAGTTCTTGCTACGGTTATTGTAAATGGGTTATCTGCTACTGCTCTTCTCGATGGTGGATCTGATGTTAGTATCATTAATACGGACTTAGCTAAACAGCTTGATTTATGTGTTTCAAATGACGTTGAAAGTATTACTACACTCGCGGGTAAATGTGAAATGGTATTAGTTGAATCTCCTGTATCTCTACAAATCAATGATCGATCTCGTATCACGTGAAGCCGAAATCAACTCTATTCTGGTCCAACTCCTAATTATGCTCAACTACTTCTCGGCAGACCTGCTCTTGCTAGTTTTGGAATCATAATTGACTATAGTACATCTACTTTTTCTTACAGATCTGATTTTAATGATAAAAACTGTCAATTTGTACTAAAAGATAAGTCACAAGATGAACTTGAGTTTAAATCTAAGTTAAAGAAAACCTTCCCATCATTAATATCTCAGCATATGTATGATGTGGGTGAAGGCTTTGCAACGGCACCTCCTCAAGATTTTACAACCACCAATCCTATCAAAGACTACAAAGTATTCAATCGTAAGTATCCATTACCAGGTGAAAGAGAAACAATCCAATCAATGTTAGACCAAGGAATTCTGAAACCAACCAAATCTTTAGAGATCTGCAATCACTATCTTATTGACAAATCTCATTCAAAGGAAAAACGGTTTATTATTGACTGTCGACCAGTTAATAATCGTACTCGAAAGTTATGGACTGAAAATAGAAAAACAACTTCTCTTATCAACTCTTTTCACATGTTTAAATTTGCCTCTTGTGTTGATCTCAGATCTGGTTATAATCAAGTTAATCTCGCTGAAAGTGATCTTCATATGTACAATTTTCAATTCTTACATCAACGATTTACATTTACGAACCTGCCCCAAGGCTCCACCAACGCACCAACCATTTATCAAAATCTTATGGAAGATCTTGTGTTACCGTTACGACAGAAATTTGACGAAAATCTGCATGCTATTATTGTGTATTTGGACGATATATTGGTTCTTAGTAATACTGATTCAGAAGAACATAAACGTGTTATGTGGGAGTTATGCAAACTATTCAATGAACGTAAAGTCAAATTAAATTGGGAAAAATGTCAATTCATTCATCAAACAATATGTTTCTTAGGCTGGAAGTTTTCTGGTAAAGACATGTATCCTGAACCAGATAGTGTTCCAGAGAAAATAAAAGTTCTACCTACATCAAAAGTTATCTTATACAAATGGTTACAAACTCTCAATTACTATAGAATATCAATTCCAAAATATGCTGAAAAGACTACAGACCTGTATTTTCTCACTCGTCAACGATCTTCAAAACATGTTCAATGGACTGAATCTACAATTCAAGCTTATCATGAAATAGTCAACTTGGTATACAGTAAGCCTCGCATACAACTTCGTGATCATTCAAAGAAAGTTATTATGGAAGTCGATGCATCCCAGTTATGCATTGGAGCTGTACTGTTACAAGAATCTGACAATCCCGAGAATGAAGAAGTTTTATTTAGAAAGAAATATGTACCGATCTGCTATTACTCTGAAATGTTATCTTCAACCAAGAAAGCTCGTGCTGCAACGTATCTCGAATTGTATGGCATAAAGAAAGCTTTAATCTTCTTTGCTCCACTTATATCTCAAGAAGAACTAACTGTTTATTCTGACCATAAACCACTGGAGAAAGTTTTAGAACATAACGTTACCTCCAGATATACTGACTTGATCGATGCCATTTCTTCATATTCAATAAAGATACATTACATTAATGGAAAGAGTAACTCTCTATCAGACCTGTTAAGCCGGATGTTTGCGTATGAATCTCTCGAATCCCATCATTTAACTGTATCTACTGACAAGTCAAAAAGTCAACTATTGGCACAAGAACTATTTGATGAGTATCATAAGAAGCTATCACATATCTGTTATTCAAAAATGAAAGACTATGTTATCGAACATCTTCATGAACTTAAGTTGTCACACTATATGGTACTGGAAGTTTTGGAAAAGTTACTTATCTTAATAAAAGAATGTCCGATCTGCAACCAAAACAACCCACTTAAGAGAAAGAAGAAATTAAGAACAACCCCTACGACTGTGCTAAAAATACTTTATCTTGACTTTGCCTTATTAGAGAATCACTATGTTTTAGTAATGATTGATGGTTTTTCGAAATACCTATGGACAGTTGTCACTGAATCACAATCTACTAACATTGTTATTACTGCTCTGCATTCTATTCAGAATCAACTTGATTGCCCTATTAATACTATTCGTGCTGATAATTTCAAGTCTTTTACTAGCCCACAACTCATCCAAGAATTCCCAGAAATTAAGTTTGAATCAACTATCCCGAATGAACATACTTCAAATGGTGTTGCTGAACGTGTTATTAGAACACTTCGTGCACTTCTCAAGAAAGACGAGTCAATATTTCGCGGAAGGAATAGTTTTCAAAGAAGGGTGGCGGTTGTGACTAGGAATTATAATAGAACAAAACATTCAAGTACGGGTGAAAGACCTAGAGACCTGATTTTTGCTTTTTCTACTCATGGCATTTCAAGAGATCCTGAAGACATTAAGTTGAAAAATCTCAAGTTAGAAACTCTTCAATATGTTAACAACCCTGTGGCTTATAGAATCTACAAACAAGGAAAACCTGAGACTGCTGTTGGTATTCTTCAAAGTGTTAACGAAAATGACGATACTGTCATGATCAAGTCAAAGGAAAACTCAATGATCAAAAGACTTGTTCTAAAAATTAGGCCACTGGAAAATTTTAAAGGAGGGAGAAGTAAGAATGGATGAATCCTGAACGGATTGTTAGCTCAATGAGTCCTATCCTGATTACCTGTTCACCTGTCATTGGGATTATTAATTATCATTCTTTTTATATTGTTATAACCCCAGTTTCATTCTAATAAAATTTTTACTTATAATTAAGTTCTCTTAATTGAATAAAAATAAGATCAACAAGATTTCTAACAATAACGTGTCTTTGTAGAGAGGCAAAATAACAATTAGAAAAATAATGACAAATTATTGTAAGAAAATAAAAAATATTACAATAAAAGAATAACTTTCATGCATACACGTTTAAAAGAAATTATTTATTCCACATCACTTTCAGCGTGAGACACGTCATTCTTGATAAAATTAAATTTCTACAAAATTTTTATAAATTTAGCATTGTCAAGAATAATAATGCTTTGTCACTACATTTTTTGCCAAAAAAATTAGTGCTAATAATTTATTTTTTTTTGTAAAAGCAGAATCGAAAACAAATTTTACTTAAAAGAATATACAGATTTTTGCATATAAAAATTCTGGATATTAAAATCGTTACTAATATTTTTAAATACTTGAACTCATTTCAGTAGAATTTAAAAAAAAATTTTATTTTGATATTAATTTACTTTTCTTAATAATCACCTTTTTCATTTAACAAAGACAACAAATTTTTTTTATGATTTTACACTATCTCAAATAATTTAAAATTTGTTAAATGTTACTACTAAAATAAACGCAATTTTCACTATTAGGTTAACTGTCTGTAATATAAATTATTTATCTACAATTAGATTTTAAAATAATCTAAAGCATAGATCAAAACAAGATAGAAAAACTTAGTAAAAAAATGTCCTATATAAATCTTATACCGATATTGCTATAGTCCTATTTTTTATTATTTTATTCTTACTTTATGATGTAATGTGTTTACAAGTTTCTATAATTATTTATATTTCAGAAGTTTATAGATCAACTTAAAAAAAATTTTAACACTATAAATACTCTAAAAATAACAACTTTTGTGTTAAAAAAATATAAAATAAATTTGATTATTGTATTATCAATTCAACCGTTATAAAAGTAACGTTATACTAATCGTCAAGTAAAGCCATCATTAATAAATTAGTATTTATAACCAAGAAACATATAAATTTTACTATAATAACAAAAGCAATAATATAGCATGATTTGAATAAAAGTGGTAAATCATTAAACAAATAGAATGACGTTTTTTTAAAATAAGTACCATTAATGAACAAAAAAATAAGGAAAGATATATTCGCTTGTGCATGGGTATGCAAAATGGCATTTTTTATTTGTACTAACATATTTCTAATTTTCCATTGGATTCACCTCACACACAAATACGCATTTCACAGCGACTCCTATCCTAATTAAAAAAAGACGACGGAAATTTGCTTGCCCGTGATTACTCATAGACAAGCGAAATAGCATTAAAAAAAGAAAAAAATATGGGGTAATTATGGACAATCAAATGTCCATCATTTCAGATCAACAAAACTAGCAACATTATACATTCAAATGAAGCTGAATTTTCTAAACTAGTGTTTTCAACAAAAAAATTAATGTTTGACAAGTTTGGTAATTTTTAAATATTTATGTAAAAATTGGTTATTTCAAATTGTAAAAAACAATATACGACTTTATTAATAAAATTTATGTAATAGACAAAAAAATGACTAGAAAAAATAAATTGGAAATAGCTATACAAAATTCTTTTAAAATTCCATTATAGATTCTAAAAGAAACTCTGTCGCGAGTGGGGTTCGAACCCACGCATCTTACGATATTGGGTCTTAAATCCAACGCCTTAGACCGCTCGGCCATCGCGACTTGGGGGGTGGCAAGTCATTTCTTCAATATTTTGCACCAAAAAGGCAAAACATTATTCCAACCAAAATTATTTTTTAAATACGCGGCAAACGTTTTTCCAAGATAGAAAATTTTATATTTATAAAAAAAGAAGTTGAATATTAATTTAATGATAAGGAAGTGGTGATAAATATGAGTTAGAGTGCAATTGAAACCACAATTTTGTAGATTGTGGAAAATGTTTTTTCAAAATGTATTTTTGATAGTATTCTAAAAATGTATGTATAAGTTACTATAAATTCGAATTAATTGTTAATTTTATGGTAATATATAGTGTATAAATTTATATATATAGTTCATTTATCAATAGGAATTTTATTTAATAAAATAATCTTTTTTCATTAAAGCTATTAAGGTTTATATAGTCATTTGTTTAGTTGGTAAAAGAACACCGTAAATGTTTGTTGTTTCTTAACATAGACATACTAAAATTATCATAACATTGAACAACATAGATAAAGCACTTATTATTAATTGATACATTTTTTTTATTTAGTTACCAATTTTTTAATATTGATGCATTCTTCTTAATAAGTCCCTAAGATAATGACATTGTTAATTTATATATTTAGTTAAATAGACAATAAAAAGATTGTGGAAAATGAAAAATGTAATTATTTATTACTTTTATTTAGACTTTAATTATCATATCAGCAAATTATTTATTACATTTCTAAAAATTATTTTTTTTATAATTAAATTCCAATAAGCTTTTAAAATAAATACTATTTTATTTTATAAGATAGTTACTTTCCCAGGTAAAAAAATTAATCAACGTAATTTAAATTGCTTATTATATGATAGAAGTTAATTATTTGTAAATGTTCGCGCAATTTTTTTGGTTGTAATAACGTTTTGCCTTTTTGGTACAAAATATTGAAGAAATGACTTGCCACCACTTGGGGCCCAACCGCCTTATTTCTCAAAAAAAAATTTTTTTAGATAAAATGCTAAAACATTTGTGTAAATGACTATTTCTCTACAACTATATTTATTTACGTAATATATCTTTTGACAACTAATACGTTTTGGTAAAATTATTATTTCACGACCATTTAAAGTATTTTGTTTAAAATTTGCCAGTACAAAAATATTTTAATAACCTTTTATTATGTTTCCAACTCTAAGAGTTATGGAAATATAAACAACTTTTTTAAAGATTTAACTTAATTTTTATAAATATTCTATAACTCAAATAAAATAAAGGGTTAATTAGAAATAACAAAAATAACATAAAGATAATTCTTAAAGTATTTTATAATGCATTATTAAACACAAAAAAGTTCATTATTTAACTATATTACTAAAAAATAGAATAGTGATACACACAAAAACTAAAAAAACGGTCTGTTAGACAGACCCATATGCAAAACAATATAGACTGCACGAGCAGTTTATTAGACCTTCTTTCAAAATAAATAAAAATGCAAAAGAGCAGTTTAATATAAAAAAAATGTATGAAACTAACATAAGCATTTTTGAATGAATTAATAATATGCAGTTTATACCTTTTTTCAAAATGTCGGTTTTATATAAAATTCATGTGTCGGTTTCATATAAAATTTTTTGATGTATTTTTATAAAAGATTGCTTTATGTTGGTTTATAAAAAAACGTATTATTTTTTACTCAACTATAAATTAAAACTTTATAAATAATATTAATAATAAAATCGTTTACAAAATATAATAAATGAAATTTTATTTATTACAACATAAAATTACACAAAAAATAATATAAAACAACCAGTAAAAAACTTTTAAAATAATTAAACCACCGGTTAAAATAAATAAATTCATCCAGTATTATCTTTCATATTTTTTACTTTTTTTTCAGCTTCATTCATCCTGTCAGCCATCCTGTCAAGATTCGTTGTAGGTCTTAAAAAGTTATCTCTAAGAATCCTGTAACGGCTACTTTCATGTGATACTTCTACAACACCAGTTCTGTGATTATCTTTTAATTTTAAAAATATCTTTTTTTAATTTGATTTATTAGTTCAGCCCGTCTTTGTTCCAATTTAGAAATAATAGCTCCCTGTTTCGGTGACATCATAATTTTAGTCTAAAAAGAAAAGTTAATAAAATATATAAATATTAAAGAATAAACATTATTTTGAAAATAAACAACAACCGGTATACATTTTAAAACTAAATTAAAACTTTCCATTTAAAAAAACAAAATGTATTAGAAATTCCAAGTGATTTTTCACATTAATATTTTATTAGCTTTTTATTAGTATGTTTTAAAAAAATAAATCATATAATAATTTAAAATTTTTTATTAGTAATAAACAGGGAGCAGGGTCCTCACAACATAAAATAAATATTAAGTCTTATTAATAACAATATTTTTCATCTTTTCAACAGCTTCATCTAAATGTTCTTTCAATGTACCGTCAGTATTTTCCTTTGATTTAAATATTTCAATTACTGCCCCCTGTGCTGAAGTAAGGAAACAAATTTCATATTCATTAAATAGACTTGAATTCTTTAAGTTAAGTATAACATTTGCTACAAATTAACTGGGTCTTGATACTGTTATTTTATACTTATCAGCATAAAGATTTAAAAGATCAAATAAAAGAGATGTTCCATGATGAATTGATTCTTGTAAAGTCTTAAAAATTCCATACTTATAACTAGATATCAAGTCTGGTATTAGTAATTCGTGAGATTTTTTGAAAAATAATTCATAACTATTTTTGTTTCTAAAGTTTTTACTGCTTCATGGAAGAGATTAACGTCTCAAAAAGTTCTTGATGTTTATAGAGACAGTACATCTTCCTTTATATCATTATCGCAATCTATCTCATTTATTATTTTATTTCTTGTTCTTGAAGATGATAATTTTTTGACTGGCATTTCAGAGATTATAGATAAAATAAAATTTTGCAAACTCAATTCTAGTGTTCTTAAAAAGATAATCCTTCAAATCTACTCTTATTTTGTCTTTAAAAGAATATATTAAAAATAACTATTTAAAATATCTGCGAAATGTTATGCACCTTATTTTAAGATACAAAATGTTTCATATAATGTTTATCCATTATGTTTTATTACTTTTCCATTATTCTTTTGCTCACTTTTTCTTGTTAAACTATGATTATTTTTAGAATATATTATTTTATTGTTAAAAGTTTCATCAAGATCGGTTGATATTTCTTTATATATACATTTTGCAATATTTTCTGGAGCCAAATTTTCTTTCTCAAGTTGTTTAGGAAGAGCTGCATTTGCTAATGATAGAATAGTTTCCTACGTACCTCTGTAGAAATTCCTTGTTGCGAACTTCTTTGTTAAATCACCTTTCTTTTTGCTTCCTCTACCACTTTTCCCAGTCGCCTAATTTTTATTGTCCGAATTTCTCGGTGCTTTGGGAAGAACATTTAGATTAAGCTATTGATAAAAAATCTTGTTATTAAAAAGAATTAACATTTACTATACAAAATATATTTGGAAAGTTATTTTCTGACAAATATTTTGCAAATACGCATTTTCATACTTGAATAATTTGATGATAAAAGTTGATACTACTCTCGTGAATCTTTTTAAACAACTTCAACGAATATTTAGACATAATAGTTTAGCAAATTGTAAATGTAAATTTACGGATAAATTGTATAAAAACTTTAAAATATATGTTTCTAATAGTGTATATTCTAATCATTATAAAACATTTTAATTTCTATTGGATTAAGATGGATTATTATTATTATCCAGTGCATCATGTTGTTGAAGATTATTTTCAGCTTCATTTGTATTGAATCAACTATTTTTTTTAGTCCATTCTGTTTTAACTCTTCTGAATCACCTAGTCCAAGAGCTTTTATCGTTAATATAGATGAATCCAGTTGTGAGTTTTTTTTATATATGGTTATGGGTATTCAGGAAGTTTATTCACAAAATTTTTTGTTATCAACCGACAACGATGTTTTTTCTGGTTATTCCTGCTCTTCTTTTTCTTTGGCCATTCTTGTCTTTTAAAACCTACTTAGTTTCATAGAAACATTTATCTCTTTTTTGATTCAATCTACCGATCTTTTGTTTACATAAATCAATTGCGTAAATAACATCACTTATTCTTATAGATGATTCTCGACACTTATGGATAAATTAATTTTTTTTCAACCCGTGGTGATTTAATAACACAGGATGTCACGAAGTTATTTCCAAAATAAAAAATATTTTTTAATGCACCGATTGATAAATAAAAATACTTTTTTTTATGAATTAATAAAAGTATTGTTAAAAAAATTTCTATAATAATATTACTATCTAATACAAATGAAATGTTTAACTTGAAAATTCGTAATATTTATGTTTATAAATAAACTTTTTTATTAAAATTGATAATTATTACAAAATTATATAAAATGACATCGTGTAGTTTTATCAAAGACATTTTGTAAAAAAATGTATTGTACATTATATGCAAAAACAAATTTACCTAATTTTTAACTAAACCACAAATTAAAATTTTTAATATAAATGTCATTATGCAGTTTAAATTAAAATGTAACATGTCGTTTTTCATCAAACCGTTAATGATGGTTTAGCATAAACTGCACGACACCATTAGGTTTTGTGTGTACTCTAAATATTTATCAACTTTTTTCATTCTACAAAAATATTTTCAAATTCTACATAGAATATAAATCATTAATAACAATAATCAATTAAATATACAAACATTTATTTAATAATTAAATTTTATAAATGATGACTTTATCATAGAACTTAAATAAAGAAGAAAATACCTATTAAAATAGTATTTATTGTTTAACATAATTTTTGGTTTTAACATTACTATTTTAATAATTTTAAATTTTTACATAAAGTGTGTAAATGTTAAATATTTTTTATTTTATGCCCCACCTCTAGTAAAAATTACAATATAAATAAGTATTTGTTAAAAGTTACCTTATGAAACAATTCTTTTGCTCAAGTAAAAAATCCTTTCATTTAGCAATTATACAACATTTTCAAATTTCTAATATAAATTATGACAGTTAGCAATTCTAGTAAGGACAAAGAAAATGTCATCTTTTGTGGTTTCCTTAATTTAACACATTTTCAATGTCCAATTTATACGCGATCAATCATAAGCCAAAAAATGTCATCAGAAAAAGCTATACTTAACATTAAAAATTTTTTAGTACTTTGATTAAAAGACTATTAAAATTTATGACTAAATGATTATATACAAATTAAAATATTACTGTTATAAAATAAATACATTACTATTTTAAGATATTAAAGTTAAAAAAATTTCTTTAATTTAAATGCAATCTTAATTTCTTTTAACAACTCTTAATTTTTATTATTCATAAATTCATTTACAAGAAAGTTCAGTTTTGTTATACTTAATTTGATTTACACTTAGTTGCCATGTATAGTAGAAAATTTGTAAACTTTAAAAGGAGTAAAATTATTTCATATATATTTTAAAAAATACTATATTCTTATATAATAATAGTGCAAATTTTTGTAGTTTAATATAGATACAGTTTCATTTTATAAAATATCAGTGAAATTTCAGTACAAAAGTAGAAAAAGTCTATGAAATCTATAATATTTTTATTATATAATTAGAAAAAGATAAATATAACTTTCTAAAACAAGGTTCCACCGAGATTTGAACTCGGGTCGCAGGATTCAAAGTCCTGAGTGCTAACCGCTACACCACACTGGAAACGAAAATGTTAGCTCGACCTAACATTTTGGTCAAAAACATTTGTTTTTAAGGAAAGTGTTAGGTTGACCTAACATATTCAAAAATTCGACCTAACATATTCAAATTTTTAGAAAAAACAAAAACATTTCTTAACATTCAAATAATCCTACACATAACAACTCAAGATCTACAAATACTAACCATTTAACCGAGAAAGGAGAAGAAGAACGAACTTGACAACCAACAATTACAAGGAGGAGAAATGGAACTTGGGGACAACAAGTCAACGAATGAATTTTACT
Source organism: Strongyloides papillosus (assembly GCA_005656395.1). NCBI lineage: Eukaryota > Metazoa > Nematoda > Chromadorea > Rhabditida > Strongyloididae > Strongyloides > Strongyloides papillosus. The sequence goes on along the minus strand of SRSI01000021.1, from coordinate 160,167 downwards.
AATTTAACCAATTAAGCTAGCGAAACTTGGTTTCTCTGAAATAAGTATCAGCTAGAATAAAAATAAATGAAATTTGAATTTTTATGTTATTAAATTATTTTTAATACAACGAAAATTTAAATAAGAGTCATCAAAACTTATTTTTTTATATTTTCAATTTACTTTTAGTATAAAGAAATTTTATAATTAAAGTCAACAAAATTTGATACCTATATTATTAGTTTATTTTTAATACAAAAAAATTAAAAATTAAAGTTAGATAAACTGACTTTTTTATACTATTAATTTATTTTCTAAATAAAATTTTTTTTTATCTATTAAATATTTTTATAGAAAATGTAAGGCATATATTGAAATAATATCATTAAAAAATCATATGTTATACAGGTAAAATTTTGCTACTATTTGCTATGACGATTATTTTAATTCCTTTACATTGTTATTGTTAGTAAATTGTATAAATTACTTATTATGATAACCTGTAAAGCATGAAAAGTATTTTAACTCAATCAAAAAAAGTACCTTGGTACATACTATACAAATTATATTATAAAATATGTTAACTCAAGTCAGCGTATTGCGGAAATGTTAGCTCGACCTAACACTTTCAGTTTGAGTGCATGGAACCGTAATTTCCATTCTCTGCTTTTTTTGTAAAATACATTTTTGACAGTTTTAAATAAAATTAATAAAAACATTTTAAAATAATTTCATGTAAGAATTGTGATTAAAAGCAAAAATAGACGCCCCCGGGTGGGCTTGAACCACCAACCTTTCGGTTAACAGCCGAACGCGCTAACCGATTGCGCCACGGAGGCCATGGTGGGGCACTTTTACTTCTAGGGAAATATTATTAAAATTTTTACATCATATTATCTCAACCTATATTACCTTTTTGTAATAATTTCCAATTGTTTAATAATTTCTAATGCAATTTATATTTATTTTAAATAAAGTGACAAATTATTAAAAATTTATTTTCTTATACAATTTTTCCTATATTTTTTGCGCATTTAATGCATTAAAATTATGTTAAAGTAGATTGTGAGACTAATTGCAAATATAAATATTTTTTGTGTTATAATTGGCATTAATTTAATGTAATATTTTAAAAATTATAGTTCTACTTTTGTTAAATATTTTAGTATATTTATATTTCTAAAAAATTACACGGAAAAAAAGAGAAAGTTTTCATGTGAAATATAATAAATCTCTCCTATTTAATAAAATTTGAATTTTTTTTATTTGTGACTAATTTTATCCCAACTACTTCGTACATAAAAATTAAAACAATAATTAAAAAGTTGTTAAAATTATCTATTGTTTTTCTGCTATATTGTTTTTTTCTTTAATTTTAAGATATTTTTTGCAATGCATTCCAAAATACTAGATTAAAGGTTATTTTAATGTAAGATTGTAAATGTTCTTACAAAAAACATTTATTAAAATATCATAGTATCTTTTTTAATATGCTTTAATAGATAAAGTTGTTAGAAATTACATTTTTTTGTAAAACTATACACAAAAGAAGCTCGAAATTTTTTTTACAATGTCTTTAAAAAAGATTTTTGTTAAAAATCGAGCCTATGAAAAGTTATAAAACTATGCGCGTTTTTATACATTGTAAAAAATAACCTTTATTTTTTTAATAAAACCAATAACTAAATATCTTTAATTGTTAATACCTTGTGTAGTTAAATAATAGTTTTTGCTTTTCGTTATTTTTTTTATAAAATTTTTAAACTTATCTTTGTTTGTAGATTGGTTAAAATAATGATCTTCTTTAAAATGTCAACAACATCACACGGAATCTTTACTTCTAGTAAATAATTTTATAAAATAAAAAACTAGTTATACTCTAAGATAAGCATAATATTATAAAAAATATCAAGATTAAATAAGTAATGCATAAAAAAAATAAGTTGTTGGTGATGATTACTTTAAAAAACAATGTAGCGATTCTATCTTATACTTTCATTAAACGTACTATAAAATAGTAAAAAGACATACAGATACTAATTAACTTACTTTTTATTTTTAGAAAGTAGAAAAAAATGGAAATATATGGTACAATAAAAAAATTTGGGCTTTATATACAAATTCACAAGTGATAACATAATTGTTATAAAATTTACTTCACTATTACTTTAAAATGCCAAATACATATATTCTTGTGAAAAATGTCAAATTTTATGCGACAATATAATATTTTGCTTCGTTTAAAACTTTCTTCTCACTTAGTATTTGAAAAAATTGTAAAATTCTATGTGCAGAAGCGAAAAATAAAACAATTTATATGACTATGAAAAACTTACAAAATAACGGAAAACTGTAGTTTTGCCTAAACATTCGCCCAAACGTTTAGACAAAACATACATTTAAAAAAGATTTCTAGATGAACATTCAGGCATAACGTATATATATAAAAATTTTTTTTAGAATGATTTCTAAAATAATGGAACATTTTACTCGACACGAAAGTGTTAATGATAGTTTAAAAATGCACTTTTATGTAATTTTTTAATAAATTACACTTTTTTTATTTTCTGATAAAGATAGTGCAATGCACCACTTCTTTAGCACTGCCTTCATAACATACTTCATATAGGAAATCGACGGGGAAACACAAAATTTAAAAAAAAAGTAAATTTTTAATTAATTTTCCTAAAATTATTATATTAAATATGTCTTAAAAATATATATTTAATTATTTTTTTTAAAAAAACAATTAATTCTCATTTTGAAATATTTTTTTTAGATAAAAAAATAATCACTATTTCAAAAATAGTTCTTTTTTATATGTATGTTTTGCCTGAATGTTTAGACAAAAATGGTAGGTACCCAAAATAATTCGTAATATTTTTACAGATTGCTGGTAATTATTAAAGCTGACAGATCTTTTGCAAAACCCTACATTTCTTTTGAATAATGTATGGTATTCATTTGTGGCATAATATACAACAAGATTTCAAAAATCATTACTAAATATTTTTGTTCAGTGGCTCATTAGATTGTACTCGGTTGTGCAGCTATGTCCGAGCGGTCACTCAAAGTCAAAATGTCACCTATAGGTGACAATGTTGAGATTGTCACCTACAGGTGACAGTATCTGCTAAGTAGAATTTTCAATACGTAAATTCTATTCCAATGTTTATTGTAAAAATAACATTAAGGAAGTATTTCAAAATACTTTTATCTTACTAATTTTATTGAATTTGGAAAGAACAAGTCTAGTTTTTACTGTTGATTAGTATTATTTCTAGAGTTCAAGTATGCTACCAGTGAAAAAATGTCTTACAAATTACCAAGTAAGTTTAAATTAGTTAAATTTTATAGTAATTTTTGTTTCTAGATTTTGAAATGATATTAGAATATTAGGTAAGTGTTGCTTTTTATTCTAATGGTCAAATTTAGGTTTAACAGCAGTACCAACTGTCAGAATGTTTCCAGAACTATCAGATAAGTTTATATATCCATAATGAGCTACTGAACCATTGTTTTTAGGAATGTCACTGGCCATTGGGATTGTCTTTCGAGGTATTTATACTTTCATTTACATGGGTAAGTGGCTTCTATCATTTTGATAGTTTAATTTAGATTTAAATATCGTGCTAGTGGATAAAAAACAACCACAAATATCAGATAAGTTTATCATTCTAATAACTTATATACATATTTTTTAGTATTTGAATTTATTGGTACAATGGGAAATTGGAAAAGAGGGCAGAAAAAGTTTATAGGTATGTTTTAATTGTTTATTTATTATATTGTTTGTGTTTATAAATAAAAATATTACCTTAAATATGTGTAGTTTTATTTTAATTTGTGATCATAAAGAGAATAACTTTTGGAACCTAGTAAAAATTCTAGGTGACAAAGTCTTTTTTTTTTTGACTTTGTCACCTGTAGGTGACAATCTCTTAGATTCCTAAAAATTTAAGACATTGTCACCTATAGGTGACAATCTGACTTTGAGTGGTTAAGGAGAGTGATTAGAAATCACTTGGGCTTTGCCCGCGCAGGTTCGAATCCTGCTGGCTGCGAATTGTTTTGCCTTTATTCTTCATATAAATCAGTAGAAGTTATAAAAACAATTTAATTTATTCTATCCTGTATTCTTAGTAATTTTTAATGTTTATAAAAATAATATATATCATAAAATTCAGAGCAACTAAAGAGAAATAAACTAATTCTTAAAGTTAGGTAGCTTTATTTCATAATAATTTAGAAAGTTTCTACTGTTAATTTGTAGAAAGGGTTTAATACGTATGCATGATGTTACTTAATAATTGGTTACCATCATTTTTAAGATATTTTTTTATTAAATAATTGAAATTTTATATTTAATGACTGTGTATCACTAGATTTTTTTTTTATAAAAATATTTAAAATAAGGTAATTTCTTTTTATTTAACATCATAAAATTGACAGAAAAGTTTTTCTGCAATTTGGAGAAATTGCAAGGAATATTTTTTACTTTAATATTGTACTAAACTTTAAAATTTCTTTAGTTTGACAAAAATTTTTTAATTTTAATTCTTCCCAATGTATAATAGACAGAGTTATCTTACGTATATCTAAAAAAATATATATATATACCGTGTAATGAGTTCAATTTACAGAAAAAAAAACACTAAAATTTATTTTTCTCACAATTACTTTTCTTGTAATTTTTATTTTTCCTGGAATGATTTTCCTGTCAACCAAAATTCGGGAAAATTTAAACATGAAATATTATCTGTTTTATTGTAAAATAAAAATATTATCATTTAAAATTAAAAAATAAATAATTGATAATTCACTACTTACAACTTTTTAGTAAAATTAGGCACTATAATAATTATTTATATTTCCTTTTGTTATGTCTAAGCATAATTGATAAATATTTTGATAACAGTAGAAATAAAATAATGAAAAAAATTTCTCTTGTTGAATTTTATTTATTTCTAAAAATTAGCAAAGATAATTTACAGAAGCAAAAGTATTATAGTTTAGAAAATGCTGAAAAGGCAAAAGATATGCCGCCAGCAGGGGTCGAACCTGCGACCTTGGGCTTATTAGACCCACGCTCTAACCGACTGAGCTATGGCGGCTTGCCCGTGAAGAGTCGAAATTGTTCTACTGAAAAATCATCTAAAAGTCATTGTATGACGATTTCCTTTCAAATATTATTTATAAAATAAATCAAAGTTTGGCATATAGATGTTCAACAATTTTTTTAAAAACATTGCATGTTAAATTATTTTTTGATTAAATTCATGTATAGAGATTATTATAATTCTTATTATGCTCTTAATTTGTAGTAGATAAAGTAGAAATATAGACATACCTTCTAAGACATCTTTCAAGCTTTTAAATGTATGCAGCTGTAAAATTTATACCATTTAAATCAATTTCAATCAAAGTTATATAAATCTTTATAAACAATAAAAGATATATGTTTTTCTTTTTTTCATACAATATTAATTGTTAGAACTATTGTTAGTAATAGTCATTTTATTTAAAGAAACAAAAAGAATGACTTATGATGATAAATGTTTATTATTTATATTCAGCTTAACTCAAGCTGATTGCTTGACATTAATAAACTTTTAAAGAAATTTAATTAGAAAATAGAGTAATATGACAGAAATAACTGTTTTATTATACTTGTAACCAATAGAATCTATAGTGAAAATAAATATTAATGTATTCTCTAAAGTTAAGTTTATGAGAATCTTAACAACAAATATATTCAAATTAATGAAACATTAAAGTTTACAATTTAGTTTTTGACAAAGATGCTCCTAACAAATACAAACATCTTATAAATAAATCACAAAATAAAAAGTGAGAAACAAATTACTTGTCACAATATTTATTTGTCGTAAAAAGAGATAAATGGTTGGAGATAATAACTGCATTTGAATTTTATGAAATAAAAGATTTCGTTAATAGAAAAACAAAACCTTGATGTTAATTTGGTATTTTAGCAAATTTTATTCTATCAAGTAATTATTAAATTTTATTACTCTTTGTATTACTATATTAAATAAATTATTACATTTAAATATTTATAAATCTTATAACAAAATTGATTTTTGTCAGAATTAAAAAAAAATACATAGATATTGCTTTAAAAGTTAATAAAGAGCCAAAAACATTGATAAAAATAAATAAAATTAAAATAATGTTTTATGTAGATATAAACCATTTTCAGGCAGCCTCATTGGCTCAGGGGCAGAGCGTCTGTCTAGTAAACAGAAGGTCGCTGGTTCGATTCCAGCATGAGGCATCTTTTAAAGTCCTTTTTTTCATTATTTACAAAGAAAAATCATTTTTGAATATTTAGTAGCTACTAATATCAAGAAAGTTTATATTGTTGATGAATAAGAAGACTTTTTTTATTCCAGAACAAATTTAAAAAAAATAATTTATAGTATTAATTGTTTAGATAAAATATAAACATTAGTAAAGAGCATTAATATCAAAAAGACGTTTGTTAGCCTCATCCCGGGCTCGAACCGAGGACCTTATGATTAGAAGTCATACATTCTATCCAACTGAACTAATGAGGCGATTCTGGACACTTACTTACTTCTCTACTATCGTAACAATATTAGTAGAGGAGTATGTCTATACATATCTTTATCCACTATAGTTTTTTTTTTATAAAAAAAACTGTAAAATATTACCACTATATTGTTTTAAATGAGTTTTAAAGTGACTAGCTTTACGAAATACTGTATTTCTATATGAAATGCATATTTAACAAAGCTAGTGTACTTTTATGAGTACGAAAACAATATAAAGATTTAGAATAAATAAAAGATTACAAGATGACGTTTTTGAGTCATAAATATTAACTTTTGTGGTTCTTATAAGCTATTATAAAACGTAAAAAACTAAATATCGTTTGTCTATAAAAATAAGTATAGATTTTTAACAACTCAATTTTTTTAAAATAGAAATTGAAATAATTTTTGTAGTAAAAATATAAAAAAACTAAATTCATCTTCTCAAAAACTTTTTAAAATTCGACCAATTTTTATGAATAAATAGCTAAAAGATCGTTTTTTCAACCAGAGAAACTGAAAAGTTTTAAAATTTTTAGATAGAATTTGGTTACATTATTCTTTAAAAAACACTTTTTTAGACTTTTGGTATAGTTTTGTTTAAAAGATAACATACATCAAAGTTGACAAAATAGTTTGGTTAGTATGCCATTAAAAAAGTAAAATTCTTAAATAGTTTGAAAACATAGTGATATTGGAATTAATTTATAATCGGCAAGATTATGATTCAAAAAATGACAACTGTTTTAAAAAAATTGAATGTTAAATGGGTATAACTTTGTGATAACTTGATTAAAAAAATAAAATAATATTTTTTACATAGATCTAAGTCTAATTTAAAAGAAAAATTTATAATAAATTTTATTAGTTGATAACATAACAAGTTATTTTTACTTAAATAACAAATTTTTCAATTTTTTTATTTTTTTGTAAAAATCAATTTTTTGATTAACATAACTTTATTTAAACTACACCATCTTTATGATAAAATGGTTATTAAGTTTTTTTTGTTTACTTGATAATTAAATAGAATCTTAAAAACTTTAGTTTATAATAGACCATGTTATTTTTAAAAACACTACGATTTCGTGTAGTTTTGCTTTTCAAATAACTTTGGTAAAAAAAATGGTATTTTTATTTTATGATTCATTTAAAAAGTGCAAGCAATCAATAAAAGAAAAAATTAATATTAAAAATTTGATCAAAAACTAACACATTAAATACTGAAAAGTGATGTCAATGTTTTTAGTAAAAAGATAGCTTATTTTTAATAACAATATTTTGATTTACGATTTAATGTATAAAATTCTTCTATAAATTATGCTCTGCAGGTTAGCTGAGTCTGCCGAATGCGGGTCTACTGTTGGTAATATAGATAAAAATAATTTGTACAAAATAAATCAATTCATCTTTTTCTGCAAGAACGCTAGTTATATTAAAAGATTTCTCCAAAAAAATTGATATACAGTAGAAAAACAATTATTAGAAGATAAAGAAAATTTTTACATCAACGTTACAATGAAATTAAGCTTAAATATCTTTATATAGTGTGATTGTACATCTTGTCACGGCAGCAATTGTTTTTTGCACAATAGATGAGATTCTAGTGAAAATAATTGCCAACTTTTCAGATATCTCATATTATCAATTTTATTTTGATTTAAAGTATTATAATTTTGATAGATATATTTTTATTCATTCTGAACATTAATTTATAATATTAATTTATTTAGTATGATAATAACGTGTAAATAGTTAACAAATAATTATAATTTATACTGTTTCAACTGAATTTTGATTAATAATAAATGTAGAATGAATTAACTTTCTTGTTATCATTAGTTTTATTTTTATAAAAAAAATAATTACAATATTTTATTTCTGTAAAAAATTCTATAACAAAATAACAATTTACATCTGAAAAAAGATAATATTTACTATATTAGCTTTTAAAAAAATAATAACAATTTACTAGTTTATTTCAGCATCAAAATGGAAAAGACGGGCGCTCGTGGGGATATAGCTCAGGGGTAGAGCGCTCCCTTAGCATGGGAGAGGGCTGGGGTTCGATTCCCCATATCTCCAAGTACCTTTTTACTTTTTAAAGTGCTTTTTACCACGTTTCTGTTTTTTTATATTACGTTATGAGTTTTTTTATATTAAAATAGCAAATTAGAGCTTTGTATGTTTGTTTACGAATTTCTTTATATAACAATATAATTTTACTTTTGTAATTGTGATTTAACGTGTCTTGACATGACTATAATTTGCAGCGGGTATATTTACGAATATATAAGTTTTAGGAAAATATTTACTTAAATAATACCATATTCAAAGAACAAACATAAATTAATATAATAAATAAAAAAACTATTTCATACAATACATAGTACTCTATTGTGGGAATGTATATACTTTTTTTTAATGATTCAAATTATTTTATTATTATCACAAATGCATCTGAGATATTATGCAAAATATTAAATAAAATAGAATAAAAGATAATTTAGCTTTCTTCTAGATTATATAATAACTTTAATCCCATTGATTGTAAAATTTCTTATTATCTTAAATAAAATATTTTAATTAATTATCTATTAGTATTTTCCTATCAAATATTACCGCACCAGAACGTGAATTCATAGTCTTATAACACATTTACAAATTAAAAAAAAAGTTTAACATAAAGTAAATTTCATTTATTTGTCTCCAATTATCTATAAATAAAATATTAAAATAACCTATAAATAAAACTGGCAAAAAACAAATAGAAATATGATGATAAAAATGCTTAATTTACTATTGAATTTATTAAAAACTTCTTATAGATTTTGTTTTTACTACACTGAAAAAAATTTGTTAGTTTTTAAATTTTGCATTTAATTTTAAAAAATATGTGCAAAGCAAATTGTAAAATGCATAATTTTAATCATAAAATTTATTGTAATTATTTTTCAAAATTTTACATACAGTTTTTTAACAAGAAAATTTAATTTTTGTGGTAAATGTAATGTAATTGGTATTAAAATCATTCAAACATTTTTATATAAAAAATACATTATTTGACATCATGATTTGTAGTATTGTTTTAAACAAAAAATTAATCATTTTTTTAATTATAGAGTATTTCTATTTGCATAAACGTAGCATTTTATAATTAACTAATATGCTTTGTCTTCTGAACACTACATTACAATGTGTTTTTAATTTAAATATTTTTTTTCTTTATCAATGTTAAACAATATTTGTTAAAATTGTTTAAAATTTTATTTATTATTTGCAGACATATAATTTTAGATATGAGTTCATTTTTATTAAATGAAAATTATGGTAGGCATAATGATAGTTTTACATTAACTCTAGAAGAAATATCCAAAACAGTTACTGAAAAACTGTTAAAATTGTATGTAAAGTGTAATACTACATCAGATACAATTTTAACAGTTCAATCTTTAGTTAAAGATGTTATAATTATATCAAGAAATGTATCAATGATTGAAGCTGGAACGTTAATAAACATTAATAATAAAATAAAATTATATTTAAATATTGTTAAAGAAGTTCAGTGTTATTCTAAAAAGGATCATTTAAAGATAAAGCATAGAAAAGATGGGTCGTAATTTATATAAAAATTTTATGTATAAAATTGTATTAACTTAAGTACAAAATGTTTTTTTAAATAGATTAGATAAAATTTAAGAATATATTTAAACTTTCAAAAATAAGAAATAACAATGGGTTTCTCATGGTAAAACAAATGTGCTAATTTTTTTAAAAAAAAAAGTATAGCTTATCATTTTAAAACAATGAAGAAAAAAAATAATAATCAAGTAGACAATTAAAAAATATATTAAAGTCCCTAACTTTTAGTGTATCATATATTAACAAAATTTCTATATTTTAGTAAAATTTCTTTAATATTTTTTATCAATTATCTTAAAAGTTATCAAATACATATATCAACTTCCTTCTTAAAATTGCAAAACAGTTTATCAAATACCTATATTGAATATTATTGGGTATTATTTTCTATTATTTCTATTCTTTGTAATAGATAATGATGAGAAATTTTGTTTAAAAAGTAAAAAAATTTCTTTTGTTATGATTATTTTGGTTAATTTTGTTTTATGTCTTTCTATATAATGTCTCTTTTAACTATAATGTCTTAATCTGTTTAAATAATAGTTAAAATAATAATAAAAATTATATGAAATGTATTATATTTTACCATTTGAACTTTGAAGTAAAAGATAGTCATACAAAATAATTATCAAATAACGATGTTTCATACTTATCTACATACAAAACTATGTAAAAAGTTTTATAACAGAGTTTTTATTTGTTATACATATTATCATAAGTATCATAGAGGATGCTAACACATGAATATTAGAAATTATAAAATTTTTTATAATAAATGATTTGTAAAATACGTAAAATTTTGTATCAAAAAAATAAAAACATACTCATTTTATTCAATAAGCCATTTACACATTAATTATACAAATTGTCTTTAATTTAAAAAATAAAAATGTACTTATTTTCTTTAGAAACCATGTATGCATTTTATATACTAAATGTCTATCGTTTTAAAAATTAAAATTCATACATTTTTTACTTTGCATTTTAATCAGTCGCTACAAATATCTATGAACATATTAAGAACAAATTTTTAAATTTTTTACATAAACAGAATGTATTTTAAAATTTAAAATACATTCTTTATAAAAGACTGTAAATTCAAAATGTATATAAAATGTATTTTTTTAGTTAATAGACGAATAATTTTTTTCAGTGTATTGTAGAATTTAAGCATTACTTTTATATTAAGTTGATTAACAAAAATAAATTTATCTTAATATTATAAAAGTTAATTTTCACTTAAAAATTAATTTTAAAAGATATTAAAAAAACTAATTTTTATGTAAATTATAAATAATTTTATTTAGTGAAAAATATAATTTGCTGTTCTTGCCCAACCATAGCTCAGTTGGTAGAGCGGAGGACTGTAGATTTAGTTGCTGATATCCTTAGGTCACTGGTTCGAATCCGGTTGGTTGGAAAATCTTTTGCAATTTAATTGTTTTAATAACTAAAACAAATAGGTTACTAGTAAATATTTAAGACAAAAAATTACTTTTAGTTTAAATTATTTTATAGAAACAAATAAGACACTTATTTTGATAATAAGTAAAAGTTAAATATTTATCGAAACATGGATGTATAAAAATCAAAAAACATGAATAATTATTTAAATTTTTCTTAACGTTTACGCCAATTTTTTTTATTAACTTTCACGATATTTTGCTTATATTGCTCTACTTAAAAATTAGTTAGTACAAGATACATTTACAAAATGCTATCAAATTTTTTTGGAAAATAAAAGTTTGCACAAAATTTTAAATCCATAAATCCATTTAAAAAAGAAAACTACTTTTTATGGACTCTTAATTATCTGTATTTTACTAATCGTTAGTATAAAAAAAGAAAATTCTTCGTTGACAATAATAACACCAAATCTTAGCATATATTATTCACTATTTACTCTTCTTCATGATAATATTTAAATTTTGTTAGTATTAATTTTAAATATTATGGTAAATGACATATTTCTTTTTAAAATTATTTCATTTGAAACTTTATTACGCAAAGAAATCTGCACAAATTTTGGCAATTCTTCGTAAAATGCGATAAAATGTCTAACCTGTTAAAAAAATTAAATTTTACTCAAATTTTTAAATTATCAAACAAAAACTTTAAAAATGATGCAAAATATTATGCTGACATATGAATTTTACCATTTTTTTAAAAAATAAATTTGATATTTTCAGGTAATGTAACTTTTTTTAATCATGCTATTTTTTATGATATTATGCTCATGTTAGAGTTTTTTTTATTTTTATAAAATACGTTATTGGATGTCGATTTCATGTAAAGTTGTTACTGTTTTAACTAAAATCATTATTTTAAAGGACCTACTAGTGATAATAATTTCAAAAATCTCCTTAAAACAATAACAAGAAGCAAAGAACTATTGTTTAACTACACAAAGTATTAAGAATTAAAAACATTATTGTAGTATTTACTTTTATTTTGAATTAAAATATTTAAAAATTTTTTTTTACTTTCAACAAAAATACATATAATTTTATGTGAAGGTATCACTTTAATAAAGATGATATATTGCTATATAAGGATAAAGTCATGTTGTAATTGTCATTGTTATTAACAGGTGTTTTGTAATGTACTAATTTTGTGTATACTTATAGGGGTAGTGACAAATAAAATTAATTTTACTTTGTGTGTTGATTATTGTTAAGGATTCAGGGTAAAAGGAATCCAGGTAAAAAGCGGGAAAGCTAAAAAATTGTATTGTGTGTAAGGGAAAAATCATCAAAACCAGTTGTCAACTGTGTGGATAGGTTTTGTTGAGATACACGTGGAGCTAATTTTACTTGGGTAAAGCTCCAGAAATTGTGTATGAAAATAGATGCCCTCAAGAGAAGAGAAGTTAAAGTGTGTTTTAAGTGCAGCAAACGCTTTAGGTCTTAATATCTCGGAGGAAGTGGTACCGGGAAAACAACTTTCGGTAATCAACCTGTTGCTGTGGGGATATAGTGACACACCGGAAGATTTGGCTAAAAATATTGAATCAATTGTATTTGACATCAAACGTATATTGAAGACAACGACTGTATTGCTTAAGAGACCGAAAACTAGTGAACAGGTAGAAAAAATGGTACAGCACGATCTTTCTTTGTACAAGATTCTACCAGTTTATGAGGGAGAAAGCAGCTTTGTCAACTTCTATGAGCAGTTCAAAGATGCTATGGAATTCGCTGCTGATGATGAAAATGGAGAAGGTACTAATCCAGTTCCTGAGAAGAAACAGATCATGTTGTTAAAAGGGAAGCTTAGTGAAAAGGTGATGGAAAGGTTAAGAACTTTAGATCAAGGGAGCGACTTGACCCAGATCACCGAATACTTAAAAGAATGTTATGCAAAACATGAAGTATCGAAGGAGAAACTAAGAATAAAGATCAACCGGATGAAAAGAGAGGATTTTAAAAATTATGATGACTATATAAAAGAGTTACTAAAGTTATGTGAACAGTACCACATGAAGGAAGAAAAAGACACCAGAAACAAATTAATAATTGCTGACATTGTATGCAAACACGATGTTCAAACGCAAAGGGCCGTTGAAAATTGTGGAATTAAATCTCCTGACGACTTGATAGACTTCCTGAAAATACGTGAAAAAAGAGATGAGTTACCGGGTAAAAGTACGAAAAACAAGAAATGTTATGTTTGTAATAAATTGGGTCATCTAAAATCGGAGTGCAATGAGGGGAGAACTAAAATGACCAAAGATACTTCAACTGGTAAAAAAGAATCTATCATCTGTTATATTTGTCAAGGAAAGGGACATTACGCAAGTGAGTGCAAGATAAGAGGTAATAGTCTCGACAAAGTAACCAGAGTAAATGAAGATAGAAAAGTACAGGTTGTCAAGGAGAATCAAATGAAAATGTATGGTCATTGTCCAAGAAATGTCAGTGAAAGAAGAAGTAATGATCTGATAATCAATGTAAAGCTAAGTAAGAAATCTAAAAAGGGTGAAAAAATGTGTATGGTGCGCGGACTTATTGATAGCGGAAGCACTATCACTATTATTTCAAAAAATGAAGCTGAGTATCTGGGGTATAATGAGAAAGCCCAGAAAAATGAAGAAACTAGTTTTGTACTGGCTAATGGATCTAAATGGGTTGCTGAAGGAAAAATGATGGTGGATCTCTGGATTGAAGATGTCAAAATATGCAACGAGGTTGCTATCGTGAAAGAACAAGAGATATGTACAGATGGTAAGTATAATATGATAATTGGTAGTGATACATTAATGGCTGGTGGAGCAAACATCAATTATGCTACTAGAGAAATAACAATGTTAGGAAGACTGGTCAGCGCTGAAGATCATGCAAAGGATCAGATAACAGGTATTGTCAATCGTGTATCGACTGTGAGAAGTGTGGATGCTCCATACGTACTTGAGTTGAAAGAAGAAATGGAGAAGTTGTATCCTGATGTTATCTCTGATTCAAAGACTGATCTAGGATGTTGCAAGTTGAGTGCGCCGAAGTTACAGGTGTTGAAACAATTTCCAAAGGCTTACCGGTACAAACATAGTGTGAAAGATAAAGAAGTAATCAAAGAAACTATTGATCAGTGGTTACAGATAGGAGCCATAAAGAAATGTTATAATCCGTCAGTTATTGTTAATATGACTGTTGTTGTTAAAGTTGATACCACTGAAGTAATAACGAAAAATGATAATTCAGAAGATGAAATTCAATTTAAGGTTAAACGGGATGCTAGAGTGTGCCTGAATGCAAGACAGGTTAATGAGTGCTTACAACGATCATTTGTGGTACCGAAGAACCTCAAGGATGAGTATGGAAAACTTTGCAGAGCACGTTATTTTTCGAAAATTGATTTGCGTCAATTCTTCCTGCAGATTCCATTGAATGAGGCAGACAGAACATTGTTAGGTATACAATGTCCAGTAACAAATGAATTGTATAGTTGGCAACGTCTACCATTTGGCTTGAATGTATCAACTAACATTGCTCAGTCTATCATCAATCAAGTTATAGAAAACTGTGAATTTAAAACTGAAACTGGTGATGTCATTGATGAAAACCTTTACGGAGTAATGGCTTACATCGACGATATTCTTGTTTACACAATGGAAGAGTCTATGATGTTCCACAGAACAATATTGTTTTGTTTACTGGATGGATTGCGAAATTTTGGATTGAAGATTAATTCAGGTAAGATGGAACTGATGAGGACAGAAATATGTTATCTTAATGTTATTTTGAGCTACATGAAAATTAGACCAAACCCTATGTATGTGAAAGGATTATTACGGATGAAGAAACCTTCTAATGTCTCTGAGTTGCGAAGATATTTAGGAGCTGTCAACTATTGTCGTGATTTTATCTTTGGGATAACTGAGTTGGAGAAACCACTATTATGTTTATTGCAGAAGGATATGCAGTACAACTGGACTGATAGATGCGAAGAAAGTTACCAGAAAATGCAAACTATTTTGAGGGAGATAGGATTTCTCAAGTTACCAGATCAAAGTAAGGAATTTATACTATTTGTAGATGCTAGCAAGTACAGCGAATCAGGTTTATTGATGCAAATGACAAAGGTTAATGAAATTGAGAGATTGTGGATTGAAAAGGAGTCCAGAAGGTATCCTGATAAGTACAAAATGATTGAGAAAAATGTTAAAGAGAAAAATTTGAATGATAAAGAAGAAAGACTGCTACCGGTTGGATACTATTCCAAAAGACTTGGTATAGGAGAAACTGCTAGTGCTACTTTACTGGAAATCAGAGGACTCTGTAGAACCTTGGATCATTTCAAAGAAGTAACCAAAACTTCCAAAGTTATCGTGTACACGGATCATAGACCTATTTTGCAAATGTTGACAGGTGGGAAGCCGGATTCTGGTAGGTACATCAGGTACATCAACAGGATACTGCAGTATGATGGGTTAAGAATCAGATACTTGGAAGGAGCTAAAAATGTTGCTGCGGACTACATGTCAAGGGCATATTGCAGGGTTACGAGAAAAAAAATGATAAAGATGAGAAAACATGGTAATGAAATTCTTGTAAAAGATGATGATGATCTAGTAAGTGAAGAAGGACTGTCACCAGATGTTGGACCGGTTGAAAATGATAAGGAAGAGCCGGAGAAGAAGAAGCTCCAACTTTTTAAGGAGATTCATGATCTGCAAGGGCA
Source organism: Strongyloides papillosus (assembly GCA_005656395.1). Classification (NCBI taxonomy): domain Eukaryota; kingdom Metazoa; phylum Nematoda; class Chromadorea; order Rhabditida; family Strongyloididae; genus Strongyloides; species Strongyloides papillosus. Next base: position 143,794 of record SRSI01000021.1, on the reverse strand, counting down.
CATGTACGCTGAGGCAGGGATGGATATGCTGGAAAGAAGATGGCCCTATGAAAACGTGAAACAGCAGTTTAAGAACTATGTCAATAATTGTAAAGTTTGTATAGAAAGGAATGGAATTCAGAGAATGGTAATGAAAATGAACGAATTCACTGCTGAGAGACCACTGGAGAAAGTACAAATAGATTGTTTGGGACCTCTTCACAAGTCTGAGAAAGGTAATAAACATCTACTTGTATGGATTGACGTGAACACACGTTTTGTTGGTGGTTGGCCGATACCGGATTTGAGTCATGAGAAGATAGTGGAAGCTGTGGAGGAATCATTGCTGTTCAGATATGGAATGGTTGAGACAATAAAGACGGATAACAGCAAATACTTTGATAAAGCACTGGATGTACTGAAGGAAAGACACAACATCGCTGTTGAGAGGGGAGTGCCATATAAGCACACTTCGCAGTCATTGGTGGAAAGGGTGATTCAAACGTTGCAGAATGTCATGAGCAAAACAGGCATGGAGTTACTGATGGATCTGGACGTGCACTGGGATAAGGTAGTTCAAAGAGGATTCTTTGCTATCAATAGTATGAAGCATGCAACGTTGAAAGAATCTCCTCACTTTCTGATGTTTGGGAGAAGGTCATTATTACCATGGGACCTAAAGGAACTGGAGAACATGGATATAAACCAGAAAGAAGGAAGAATCAGGTACTTGGTTGATCAACAGGATGAATATGAGCATGAATTGTGTAACAGGTTTAGTGCATTGTTAATGAAAGATGTCCGAAGTAGAATAAACCGGTTGAATTTTGAAAACAAAATGAAAAATAGTTCTTCTGTCACACAAGTCCCAGGAATGAGAGATGAAGGAAATTCAGATGTATTAAGTCAATTAAATTTTAAAGTGGGAGATGCAGTAGCTGTTTATTTTCCTAAAAAGAACAAATTTGATGCATGTTGGAAGACAGGCTATGTTATAACGGATGTTACTAAGAGAGAAGGTGAAAGCTTAAGAATCCACTGTAAAAAAAGAAATAAAGTTAGGGGTCGTCCACTGATAAGAAGTCTTAATGAGATTAAAGTAATTAACGTCTGAAGGAAGGGGATGTGAAGGTGTCACTTTAATAAAGATGATATATTGCTATATAAGGATAAAGTCATGTTGTAATTGTCATTGTTATTAACAGGTGTTTTGTAATGTACTAATTTTGTGTATACTTATAGGGGTAGTGACAAATAAAATTAATTTTACTTTTATAACTTTTTTAGAATACTAATTTACAAAGATGGTTTTTAAAGATAATATAAAAACAACAATTGTGCTTTCAGATGAGTACAATTTTACCAAAAAAATATAATTTGCAATAATTAAAAATATTGAAACTTTTAAAAAATACTATGCTATGTTAGTATATTTTCTTTATAAAACCATTTACAATTTTATTTAAAATTAGCATCTTATTTTGTATTTGTAAATGTATTATATAACACAACTTAAATTTTATGATGAAAATAATATCACAGAAAAAAAGTAACTTATTTTACCAACTCTTAAATTGTTACTTTTAATTTTAATGTGCGGGATAATTGCGATAAAATTAGTCTCAAGTCAGAAAAATTTGATTTTTCTAAATTTTGTGTGTATTATTAATAACATAAATAATTAAAGAGTATTAAAAGTGACTTTTTTTAATAGAACCAATTGAAAGCTTAATATGTCACATAAAAAAATACTTTGCAGAATTTAAATAATAATTTAAATTATTTAAAAGTCTAAAGACCACATTATAACAATTTTATTGCTATAGCATACATTATTTATTATTATTAGTATGAAATTAGTTGTAAAAGTTATAAAACAAAAAAAATAATAAAATATTTTATTTGCGCATAAAGTTTAGTAATATAAAAATGATAAAACAGTATTTTAAATTATTTTTAAAATATATTATATTACTATGACCGTTTTTATATAAGTTTTCTCTATAATTAAATGTAATAATATTTTAATATTAAGTGAAAGTTGGTATTTTTCGATTCCTTGGTATCCCATGTGGTCTAGTGGTTAGGATTCGTGGTTTTCACCCACGCGGCCCGGGTCCGATTCCCGGCATGGGAAGTTTTTTCCATTTAATATCACCAAAATATTATTTGCAAAATTTTTGGTTAAAATATAAAGTTGTCCATAAGTAGTTCTCCGGATATTAATATCTAAAATTTATATATCATAGTCATTTTGCAGTTAAAATTCATACAAATATAATTTTTAAATTTCACAACGATATTGTAATTTTGAGCGGAGTTATAGATCATCAAAATTCAGCTACGTTCATCAACTTGAATTGAATATAACCTTTTAAATTGTGGTTATTTAAATGTAAATTTTTATACCAAATAATAATAGCAAACAAAGTTCAATAAGTTTTGAAAGTGTTTAAATCGTATTTTTTTAAATACCCTATGGTTATTAAGAAAAATTATTCAAACTATTAAACCTATGATTTTTGCTTTTCTATTGATAATAAATAATAAAATAAATTTATATTCTAATTTTTACTATTAACATGTTCATAACTAATTTCAACTGACTTTCTATTTAAAAGAATAATATTCCACTAATTTAATTAAAACTAAAATATCAAACATTTGAATTAACAATAATATGGCTTTATTAACAAAACATTGTTCAAGTTTTGAGTTGCTCTAACTTTTAATAAAATTGACATAATTATAAGATTTTAATCTAAATTTTTAAATTGCATTATTTTCTATGTATAAAATTTCATTAAAAGTAGTAAATTAAAATTAAATAAATAAACATTTTTTAATTATGATTAGTATTACGCTATCATCAAATGTAGTATATCAATTCTTAATTATTGAATGAAAATTTAAATATTTTAAATTCAAATGTTAAATATATATTCAAATATATTATTATTTCAAGATGATAAATAAGCATGTTTTCTCTCAATAAAAAAAATTGTGCTTCACATTTATTTGTGTTTTATTAGTTGAATTTTCTAAACAATTATTTAAGAAAATATGGACGGTTATTTTTCTACAATGAGTGCGAAATAAGGGTAAAAATTTATTTAAATATTAACTTGACTATTAAAGTAGGCTACCAGTTGTTTTATTTCAATTTGTTATTTACATTTATTAAACAGTAAATTTATAAAATTATTGGCGTATACTATATAGAAAGCAGATCCGTATTAGTTTATCACAAACTTTATTATCACTTAGCACAAATTACATAAAATAACACAAAATGACATAAAATAACGCAAACCCCTAAAATATATAAAAAATATAGTGACATATAAAAAAGAGACAGGTGTTACAAAGAGAACATAAAATAAAATGACTTAAGTTACAAAACATCTTGGTATTTATACTAATTTAGTAGGATATATAAAATTCCAATTCGTACTTTATTTCACTCCTCTATTCTTCAGAAGTTTGTTCACCAGAATCTTCTCCATTTCTAGGGTGTTCATTACTTGAGGTATTATCAGAAGGTGAGAAACTTTTGACCATAGACTTGTGTGCTACATATGGTCTACCACGGGAGTTAGGCTTCTTTTTATAACAAACACGATATTCATCAGATGATACAACAAAATAGGGACCGTTGTACAAGAATTCAAACTTGTTCTTAGGATTAACACGTTTGACCAAGATTAAATCACCTTTTTCATATCTTTGTGTTTCATGTGGAGGGTAGGTATGCTTGACAGATAATCTTTTGTTGACCATATTGTTAAAACTTTCAGAATAAGCACATTGAACTCTGTAAAGAAGTTCATCTAATTCAACATTCTTATCAATAGAACATGGCATAACTAATTTAATATCAGTGACCAAATTAGGTTGAGATCCAAAGAAAATATGGAAAGGACTAAATTCACCAGTATCATGAGGGGTTGTATTGTAGTTGTAACAACAATATTCCAATATGGCATCCCATTCTTTCAAGTGTATTGGTGTATCCGTATCATTTAAAAACTTTGAGACCATTGATTCAATTGTGCGGAAAGCTCTTTCAACAATTGATGAAGAAGAGTGTATGTATGGTGTACCTTTCTGATGATAGATTCCCATAGCCATGCACAGATCTGTAAACTCTTGAGTATAGTAGGCAGCACAATCAGATCTTATTACCAACGGTTTACCAAAACGATGAATTAACGTAGCTACACCTTCAGCAACACTAACACAGCTACAATCTTTCAACGGCATACCCATAAGAAAGCGGCTACATGCATCAACCATTAATAAAATGTATTTGTTACCAGATCTAGATAAGTTACTTTGATATGGTCCACTTAAATCAATGTAATAACATATTCTTGGTTCACTATATCCAATAATCTTCTCACCCCCTCTTTTAGCATAAGACAAATTTCTATATTGACATGGAACACATTTCTTGACAATAGACATTATGATTTGACTTTGTAAAGGATTATACCATCTAGGACGTAAGATTCTTAATAACTTCTGATGATTAAAATGTCCACTTTGATGTATCTTTGAAGCAACAATTTCAAATTTATCCTTAGGAAGATATGGAACCCAGGTCATTTTTCCATTAACATCAATATTCTTTCCTTTTAATCCTTGAAAATCATCTAACTCATAGTTATTCATAAGTTCATCTTCAGCTTGTATTCTTCTCAGGTCAAATTCACCAACCATGTTTCTTTCTTTAGTACCATAAAGTTGAGAGATATTATTGACAACATTAGCATCTACAGAACGACTTAATAAATCAGCTACCTTATTTAAAGATCCAGGACAATGTACAGCTTTGACATTATATTCAGTCAATTCAGATAACCATGATTCAATCATAGGAGTTAATTCAGAATGATCATCACCATTAATCATACTAACAACAGGTTTATTGTCACAATGAATAATTATATCCATACCAATAAGGCGAGCACGTTGAGATCTAAAGAATAACGTTATTGCATGAAGTTCAAGATGAGTTGAGGATCTTGTTTTAATTTTATGAGGACGTGTCTTCGACCAAAATAATATAGGAACATAACTTAACTTCTTCTTTTGATTATCATCATTGTTGTTATCATTATCCTCTTCCTGTTTGTCATTCATCTCAACTAATTGAGTCATACAAGCACCATAAGCACACTGTGAAGCATCACTAAATATGTGTACAGGTAAATCAGGATTCAAATGACCAAGTGTAGGAGATTCTAATAATCGACGTTTTGCTTCATTGAATGCCTGTCTTTCAATTTCACCAAATTTATAAACAGTATCTTTTTCTAATAATCTATATAAAGGACTTAATAATTTAGCATAGCATATAATAAAAGATTGAAAGAAAGCTAAGCATCCAAGAAATGATCGTAATTGTCTAATATTTGAAGGTTCTTGAATCTTTGAGATTGCCAGAGCAGAAGTTTTATCAACTTCTAAACCTTTTGGTGATACACAATATCCAAGAAATCGAACAGATTGAGATAAAAAGGTAGATTTAGATAAGCTTATTTTCAATCCAAATTTATGAAGTTGTTTTAGTACTTCACTGACAACATCTAAATGATGATTTTCATCTAACTTAGAATAAATAAGTCCATCATCGGCATAGAATCTAACTTTATCTTTCATTGAAGCAGTAACTTGATCCATGATTTGAGCAACAATTGAACTTGAATTAATAAATCCTTGTGGAAGTCTAGTAAATTCAAATGTTCCTTCTTCTTCAGTATATAGTCCAAATCTATGACAATCATCTTGATGCAAAACAAATTGATGATAACAAGATACTAAATCGATTTTACTAAAATATTGATATTCATGTAAATCTTCAAGCATATTCTTTATATTAGCACAGGGATATCTCCATGGGACAGTAACAGAATTCGTTTTTCTTAAATCTAAAGTAGCTCTGTATCCTTCACCACCAGGTTTCTTTACACATATTAAATTGTGTAAATATTGAGTATTTGATTTTCTTATAACACCAGATTCTTTTAATTCGTTGATTAACTGTCTGGCTAATGGTTTCAAATGATTACTCCAATTAAATTTTTTGAATTGATGAGGAAATTCACTTAAATATCTTTGCTTCGGTACAGTAATTGAGCATCTTCCAATATCAGTCTTAGATTGGGAGCACATTGATTTAAATTCAGGAAATCTTCTAACCAGTTCATCTTCAACATTCAAATTACTTTTAGACGGCTCAATTATCAATGAATTTGCACTTTTATAACTATTCTTTCCTTTGATTTCAATTTCATGACCATTAATACAAACAACATTATTAGAGAGATTGAAAGTTATATCGCCAAATTTATTGATACCAGGAGTTCCTATTAATAACTGATAAGCAGGATCAATAAGAGATTCAGGAAAAACTTGACATTCCAAAACATAAGAATTATTATTAATAGTAGCAGCAATTAAAGTTTTACCATGAGATTGACTAACATCACCAAATGTAGATCGAACAGTAGATTCATCAGGTAATATAGGAAATCCTTTCTTAGTAACAAGTTCATAACTAATAATGTTTGTATTAGCGCCAGAATCCAACAAAGCATTTACCAAAGTTTCACCAATTTTGACTTCAATGATAGGTAATACATTTGTACAGCTCAACTTCTTTTTACTATCATCAATTACCAACTTATTAGTGACTTCATTTTTCTTACTCAACATAGGTAACAGTACAGATTGATCATCCACCTTGAAGATTTCAGTAACATTAGCGAGATATTGACTATCTTGCGCAGACACATTGTTAGCTTTAGACCATGCACGTCTTTCTCTATTATCAAAATTCTTTACTTCACCATTATTAGCGGGAGGAGTAGACTTGACAACAATAGAGGCACCACCAGCAGGACGAGATTTACATGAAGAAGACTTGTGACCAGCTTTTCCACATGTAAAACAATTTCCATTGAATTTATCATTTTTAACCTTATCAGATTTCTCTTTTCCAAGGTGCTTTTCACGATCCAAAAGTCCTAATCTTTTTATTTTCTCAGCAGCAGCATCAATAGATCCACCATATTCATCTAAAGCAATTTGAACATGTCTTGGAGCGATATCACATAGTTTGTTTATCATATCAGTGCGTTTCTCCTCTCCTTTTCTACTAGGCCAACCGAGACCATGGATCTCCTTTATCTCCTTCACTAAACCATCAATATCATTCTTCCATTTTAAATTCCTCCATTTAGCTATAGCTGTATGTATGAAAGCATCTTCATTGTATTTACGCTCCAAATATGTACATACATTAGTAAAAGTAGGGTTTTCATCATCCATTTCATCTATACAGTCCTTGACATTCCTGGGTAGACATAACTTTAACAATTTTAACTTTCCCTCTTCTGGTTCTTCTATGGCATCCATGTATTCATCAAATTCTTTTCTCCACCGTTTGAAACTTTCTTTAGTAGGGTCAAATTTATCAATATTACTCAACATATTGATAACGGTGGCTTGAGCTTCTCTTCTAGCAGCCATCTTTAACGACACAACAAGACAATGACTTTTCCCGCAAAATTTCGCAATAATATAACCGCACAAAATTTCAACACAAATAATTATCACAAGAAGTATCGCCTAATACCAGTAAATTTATAAAATTATTGGCGTATACTATATAGAAAGCAGATCCGTATTAGTTTATCACAAACTTTATTATCACTTAGCACAAATTACATAAAATAACACAAAATGACATAAAATAACGCAAACCCCTAAAATATATAAAAAAAATATAGTGACATATAAAAAAGAGACAGGTGTTACAAAGAGAACATAAAATAAAATGACTTAAGTTACAAAACATCTTGGTATTTATACTAATTTAGTAGGATATATAAAATTCCAATTCGTACTTTATTTCACTAAACTAAAAAATTAGCAGTTTTAAAAAACTATTTACTTTAAATAATTATTATTTCCACAAATAATATAAAAAGATCCCGAAGACAGCCTTGATGCCAGAGTGGTTGGTAGCACGTAAATCCTACAATGCGTTTTTTGCCAAAAATCACACAGTGATTTTTTACCATATTTCGTGTCGGGATTATGTTTAAAAAATATTAGACTAATATAAATTCCTTTTATTATAAACAAAGAAAACATGTAATTTTTAATACTTTTTTGATGATTCAATGTATTATTTTATGTTATTGTTGTTTTATTGATAAATTAATTTCATATAGTAACATTTGGAATATAAAAGATATTTTATGTTGGTAATCTATGTATTCATTAACAATTAAGATGTAAGTATATTTTTGTTAATTATTAAGCAAATTGTTAATAAAATTCAATTGCTAAACATAATTACCCTAGATTTTACAAATTTGAAGTATAGATTTTTATTATGTCTTGAATAACGTTAGCAAAATTATTTTAAACTAGAAAATATGGTATTAATTTTAAATAAAAACAAATTTTTACTTTGTAAGGTAAATATTATTCAATTTAAACATTACAACAGAATTAATCTAAATTTCTACTATTCTGAAAATATAGGATTTTTACTGCATCATAAATAATGTTAACAAAAGTAATGTCATAAATCTAAAAGATATTTTTTGATATTTTGCAAGACAGTTATTAATAAAATATAAATATCAAGTATAATTACTTTATATTTTAACAATTTGAAGTACGAATTTTTTACTACATCGTAATAATGATAACAAAATTATTACCCTTGTGAAATATATACTTTTTGAGATGAAACACCAATTTTAAGGTTATAAAATTCTAAAGGCGATTTCTTTCTTAATATATGTACTGGATATGTTTGTACATTGGAAAAAATAGAATACTCATATTAAATAAAAATATGTAACACTAATACAATTATTATTGTTAAATATAATTTAATTGTGTTTTAAAAAATTTCTTTATACCAAATATGATCAAAATAATGTATATTTTCATAAGTTATACAATTTATCACTTTATAAATTATTGGGAAAATGTACGTATTAATCATTATAGAGTCCAATTAATTTTATTCAAAGTGACATAAAAATTATAAGTGAATGAAATGAAATAGGTGTGGGGTAGGTACTTTTACCGTGTCGTTGGTTTATAAAACCGGTTTATAAAACCATTCTATTTTATTAATCCTATGCCTATTGTTGTCAGGAGTCATCAAATATCCCATAAACACGCAATAGAGGTAATATCATCGCAAGTTTTCCATAAAATTTTCAATAAAAAACAGTTAAAACTTTACTTTTTTAACTCCTTTTGGAGTCACCTCCAAGGAGGCTTCACTTCTAACTGTGTTGGAATTTTTGATTAGTTAATTTAGCTTAGATTTAGCAACTTTATAGGTAACAAATTATTTTAGTTTATAACCATTTACATAGTCACCACTAACATAATCATCACATTCCCATCATGAGTATAAAAAACTTTACCATTAACAATAAAAACATCACAAAAAATATAACTAACGACAATAGTAAGATAACCTGGACAAACCAGCAAATATCTGCAGTTTTAAAAGTACTGCCTAAATGTAAATTAGATGAGAACCATAAAACAACATTAGACATTAGTACAAAACAATTAAAACAACTAGTTAATTCAGTTAATAAAACTGAAGAACAAATTTTAGAATATTTAGATTTTGAATTTAAGAATAGATTGTTTTTGCAGCTACCAATCACCAGCTTGCCAATCCCGTCAAGTGAAATGAATTCACAGAGACTAAAAATACAAAATAGATTAAATATTAAGCATAAAGACATACCAAAGTCTATTAAGCAAGGATCTGTTAGTGAAAATACATTATCAAAATCACTTAGTGCAGACCAATTTAGAGCATGCTTAACACAAAGTCAAAACAATACGATTGAAACACCTGTTAGAATCTCTCGTAAAAGACATAGTAACGATTTTGATTCCACTATCATTGAACAATCACCAATTAAAAGATTGAATAATGAGACATTCAATGAATCGAGTAGTTTAACATTTGTAGATAAAATTTTAGAAACCATTAATGAGAAACCTAAAATAACATTTGCTGATGTAGTGAGCAAGAATATATCAAACAATAAAGATATATCAAACTATAAAAATAAATTTAAACAAAATACCAATTTTAAAGATAAAAATAAATTTAAACCAAATTTTAAAAATAAAAATAGCACGCAAGACAATTCTTTAAATAAACCAAAAGAAAGAAAATTATTAAAAGATATGACTTTTGAAGAAAGATATAAATTATTTGAAAACGCAAAAGGACCACTTTTCCGTTTTGAAATAACAAAAAAAACACCTTTACTAGAAGCCAACATCTTCTTAGCAGATAAATTAAAAGACCTAAATAAAGTTTGGTTAAAAGATAAAATAGATGAGAAAGAGTCCATGAAAACATGGCAAAAAGCTAATAAGATCTTAAGAACAATACATAGAGTGTTGAAAAGCTATCACTACCAAAAAATAGATTTAGAAGGGCTAAGAGTAGAAAACCAAGTAAGAATAAAAAGGTCAATAAATAAGACTAGTAGATTTATAGAACAAACTACAGCTCTAGTAAAAGTGACAAAATCTTCAAATGATAGAAAAACTAAAAATGCTGCTAATGCAAAATTGAGAAAAATAGTGAGTATTAACAAAAAGAAGTTCCACAACGTAGAACAAATACTGAAATTTAATAACGATAAAATTTCAATACTTAGAAAAAGATTAACAACCGTAGTTAATAGTTATAACAAATTTAAAATTCGTAAGAAATTTCAAATAAAACCTTCAATAAAAAGTATAATTGACCAGGAACCTAAAAAATATCCTATTAGTAACGATACAATTACAACATACTTAGAAGGATTATTTAGTTATGAGAAACCCGCTGAACCCAAATTAATCAGTGAATGGATTGAGTCAACCAAATTTGAAAAACAAAAAGTATTTGGTGAACTTTTTAATGAGGTACTTTTTGACGAAATTTTAAAATATTCAAGACCATTTAAAGCTGCAGGTCTAAATTCTGTTTACGTCGTAATATTTAAAAAACTTAAAAGTGCAAAAAATTTCTTGATTTCCTGGATTAAAGGTGTATTAGATAATAGAATACCATTAACAAAAACAGATATCACAGGAAAATGTTTTAGCATTTTTAAATCGGGTGATCAAAACAAACCTGAGAATTATAGATTTATAAATATATTAAATTCACATTATAAACTTTTAACAAAGTATATAAATAATTTAATATCATCCCATCTATATAAAATACTACCATTAGAGCAATTTGCTAATAAAGCAGGTAGAGATGGACTACTAGATGCGACACTTATTAACAGAATCCTCCAAAAAGCAACATTTGAAAATTCTACCCAAGTTAAACAATCTTGGATAGATTTCTCAAAAGCCTTCGATTCTATTAACCATGGAAGTTTAAAACTAATTTTAAATCACCTCAATTTTGACGAAAGATTGATAAAATTATTAATAGATAGTATGAAATACTATAGTTTAAGTTTAGGAAATAGTTTTAATGATAAAAATAACACTAAAAATAACTTAAAAACTAAAAAATTACAAACTATAAAACTACAAAAAGGTATATTTCAAGGGGATTCAGTTGCACCTACCCTTTTCTGTATGACATTAATACCACTTTCATATCATCTTAATAAAAAGCCTAAAATAGAACTAACTACTAACCTTAAGTTAAATCATATTCTTTTTTACGATGATATAAAATTATTTGCTTCCGATATTAATACATTAACGGAAATTACTAATTTAGTAGAAGTTTACGGTTTAGAAGTTGGTTTGAAAACCAACAAAAAGAAATGCGCATACACAACTGATGATCCTATACCCATTGATGCTAATAATCCTAGCATACTTATAGATTATACTGAGTTAAAAAACACATATAAACATTTAGGAATATTAGAAAACCAATTTGGTGCTGATGCTAAAGAAAATTTAGATAAACTTAAGGAAGCTGTTGATAAGGCTTTAGATATAACATTATCATCACCATTATCAGTAGGAGAAATGGTGAAATGCATCAATACGTGTATAACCCCTAAAATATTATACTGTTTTTCACATATAGGTGACGAAAATATACGTAGAAAGGTTGCTACAGAATTCGATTGTTTTATAAGAGCGAAACTTAATAACCATAAAATAAAATTAACTTCATTAACAAACTCAAGATTATATTTGTCTAGAGATAATCTTGGCCTTGGCCTTAAAAATATGGAACTAGAATTAGATAAGATAAACTTAAAAAATTATATCCATGTACATTTTACAAACTTGTTCCGAGGCCTTAGAGATAGATTCACTATAATGCATGAGCAATTTAAGTTCTTATCACAAAAATATCAGTTAAATGTAATTTTAAATGATACCTCAATCCAAATAAATAACGAGGATATTGATAACGAAAGAACAGCTAAATATAGAATTACGCATTATCTTGATAAATTTAGTGAAACTTACTGGCTTAACCACTATAAAAAATCACGACAATTCCCCATAACATACATTGAAAAGGAATTAATCACTCCATGGAGTGCTAGTACTGACTTCAAACCAAATCAGTTTAAAAAGATAGTGATGTTCCAGGAAAACTTACACCCAGCTCTTAATAACGCAGTAAATCCCGATAAAAATAGTAGATGCGTTTTAGTAGATAAGGATAACAAACGATGCAACCGTTTCGATAATATAAATCACATTTTATCTGACTGTCCTAACAATAACCCAAATAAGATTATTCGTCATGATAAAACACTTTATGAGTTAGTTAACTTAATCTCAGTATCAAAAGCACGTAAATTTATAGATTTTAGTGATCTTAAAAAAACACATATCTTTCGAGATATAAAATTAGAGGTAGATCAACCTCACAAAATACTCACCACACTACACCATAATCGTCCTGATTTAATTATTCATACTCCTGATCTCATTTATGTTTGTGATTTAACTATTTGCAACATCTCGAATCTCGATGATGCTGCCACATTAAAAAGACAACGTTATGACTTAGATGGTTCAAAAGAATTAATAAAGCCGATACCTCACAATCAAGAAATCGGACATGCTAATAAACCAAATTTCTGTAAACATCTTCGTAACTCCCAAGAAAAACCAGTTTGCTTCATACCATTGTGCTTCGCTAACTTTGGTGAAATAAATGAAAAGAACAAAAATTACTGGTATACGATATTTGAAGCTCTTAAGATGGATTGCAAAAAAAGCCTTGAAAAAATTTCACGCCGTGTAGCCTTAGAAAGTGAATTTATGGCATTTAAATATGTAAACTACAAACACAAAGCATCTCAAAAAGCAACCACCTTAGAAACCCAGCCTCCTCTACAATCACAAGGAGATAACAGTCAAATAATGGATGTCGATATGTCTACAGAAACATAATATTGTGAAGAAACACATTCTGAAAACAAATCTAAATACTAATTAATTATAAAATTAATTTCTTTAAACCTTCTAATGTCTAAAACAACGTCTATATGAATATTTAATTTATTTATATTGTTTGTTTATGTTTAATCTCAATAACTATTGTATCTATTTGTAATTATGGAAATTACGATTATTATATTTCAAATCTCAAAAAATCTTACACTAATGTATTTATAATAATTGTAATATTTATTGTATCTCATCTTATCCAAATCTCTTTACTATTGTCAACCATATATTTTACCACTAATACTTGTAACATTATGCCATTGTATCTTTACCAATATTGGTAATTTAATTATCTATTTTTATACTTGTGATGAATTATTACATTGAGGCTGCGTCCTCCACGTTTTATTGTTTTTAAAACTTCTTACACGTGTAATAAAATGAATATATAAAACCCAGTTTCAGTTTAGTACTGAGGCTGGGGCAGTTTGGTATTTTGTATAATGGTAGTACATATATTATATGTATTACTATTATATAAAATCCTAGATTGCATTTTTTGCCAAAAATCACACAATCCTCTAGATTGCGTTTTTTGACAAAAATTTTTGTAGGATTTACGTGCACCCAGAGTGGTTAATGGGACAGACTTGAAATCTGTTGGGCTCTGCCCGCGTAGGTTCGAATCCTGCTCAAGGCGTTTATTTTTCTATTTTGTTAAAGTATTTTACCATAAGTATTAAATATATAAAGAATTTTTGTTATTATGTTTCTTAGTCGTAAAACAATTATTTAACTTTTACTATAATAGTATTATTTTTAAGAATAACAAAACAGTACACAGAAATTTTCTATCTAAAAACTTTTATTATATTATATTAATTATAATTGAGAGTATTTTAATCACACTATATATTTATTGAGAAAGTTATTATAGTATATAGAGAAATATCAAAAGTAGTAGACAATAAATGAAAAATTTTATATTCTAAAAAATGTAATTGACTCTTCCAATTATAATTATTTGAAAAAGAAAGCCCTCCAGGGGACTCGAACCCCTGACCGTTAGATTAAAAGTCTAACGCTCTACCAACTGAGCTAGGAAGGCTACGGTGAGGGCAACTTTCTTCTCCATAAAACATTTTACCAAACTGACTAAACTTCATCAACCTCTATTAATATTCACTAATGTTATTTTAGTTGTTTAATAAATTTTATGGCTATATAGATGTATTTTTAATAAAATAATGAGTATTAATTTTAATTAGATGAAATATTTTTACATCTATTTAGTTTAATTTCCATTTAACTTATTAAATACATTTATACTTTTTTTTTAAAAACGTACTGGTATTCCAAAATTACAAAATAGTTTATTACGATATTTGTTGTGAATGACAATTTCGATGACAATTCTAATCACTTTGCGGCTATAAAAGAGTATTTTTTATCCATTTTGAGTTAGTTTTTAAAATAAATGTTTTTATATTGTCGTTTTTTTTATTTTATAAAAATGGATGAACTTAACAATATTACAAACAATAACCAAAATATAGAAAAAAAACTTAATAAGATCTATTAAATAATTAAATCAGGGTAGTGTTTTGCACGGAGTTGTAAAATATTATTTCCCCTGACTTTAAAAATTGAATACATTTAGGAAAAAAATTAGCAAATGAACGAAAAAAACAATAATCATAAATAATCTCTTATTTAATTTAAATTTCCCATAGATATTTTTTAAATTTTTAGAAAAAATTGATTTTGTTTTAAAACATGAGTTGAATTCTAGAAATTATATTATAAAAAAAGTTATATCTTCAAGTAAAAATTGAAATTGAGTTTGTTATTTATACATTAGTAACAATAAGATTGTAGAAAAAGTTCTTTACCATATAATGTTTTGTCACTTTGTAATCGAATTAATAAAATGTATTTATTAATCTTTTTATTTTAATAAAGCTTTTACAAACCAATTTAAAAGAGATTTTTGGTATTTTTTTATTTGAATAGTAAAAAAAAGTAATTAGCATATGAATTGTTATATTACAAAAGTAAAAAATATGTTTTTTTTAAGATTCATATAATTGAAACTGCTTTAAATATTATTATTCTCCAAAATATTTATATTTAAAAATGATAGTTAATTAAAAAATTTATTTATATAAAAAATTAACTTATTTTACATTAAGAGTATAAAAAGAGTTATTTATATTATCATGTTGATAAAAGTTTCATAAAAAAAAGTTCTATCATGATAATTTTCTCATTAAATTATCAAAAATACTTTTATTCAATATTGCTTTACAACATTTAGGACCAATCTTTAGAGTATGGGTCCCCTTCATGTATATCGTAAAATATGTCATTTTTTTTGGCAGTAAAAAGTATTTATGTAATAGAAATGAATAAAAAACTATATCTAGTAGCATTTAGTAGTATTTGCAGCAAATTTTTTTCGCATTATTTGTGTTTCTGAGTATTATTAGGTTGTCGCAAAAGTTCTGTCGTATTTTTACGATCATTTTTAGTCATCAAAAAAATATAATTATAATTGATATAAAATTGAGCTATTATAATAATTAGATAGTACCACTTCTTAACTTTATAATTCGTATGATCACAAGTTGTTACACAGTCTATGCTACATTTTCTTTTGCTAAACATGGATGTGGTCAGAAGTCATTTTTGACACTGCATTTTCTAAGAGCTTCAACTAAGACATATGACAACTGATGCTTCCAAAAATTTTTGTGTAGCATTGGGGAAAGATGTAGTAGATGCGGTAACTATGTAAAGATCGTTTTCAAAATTCCAAGACAAAGAAACGAATCTTGAAAATGAAGCATGCATTTGTATGGTTTCAGCTTCGAATGAAGAGTTTTTGAGATTCTATGATTTCTAAACTACTTTTAATAACGTCTATTGTAAAATTCTATTAAAATTAAACAAAAAAATCCTAGAAAAAATTATGAAATTCGAAAAATGACAAAAATGTTGTTCTTCAAAATAACGACATGTGACATTGAAGACTCGAAAAATTCTGGATAGGAGAAGTTATGAATTACTCTCGCACACAACATATTCTCCAGATGTTTTTCTTTCTAATCACTATCTACCCTTATCACTACATAACTTCTAGGACGGTAGATACTTCACTAAAGTTGGTGAGGCAAATGTTGGTTTTTTCGAAACTTTCTTCAAAAAGGATGGGAAATTCTTCACATCTGGGATCGATAAAGTGTCTAATAAATGGAGACTAGTTGTAGATTATATTTAATAAAATATTGTAAATTAGACATATTTCTTATTAAAATTACAATCATTTAAAAATTTCGTAAAAAATACGACAGAACTTTTGCGACAACCTAATATTTTGGCTACAATAATAAGTTGGTGTTTTTTTAAATCTTTATTTGTTTGTAAAACCAATTTTTTTGGCCAGTTTGTTTTTTTAGCAGTAAGCTATTGTACTATTGTGTTTTTAAAGCTGTTTCGCAAATTTGTTGTTAAGTTAGTTTTTTTTTAAATTTTTTACCAAAATATTTTATTATTTTAATAAAAATAATAAGATTTATTTGTAATTATTTAAATTTCTTTTGTCATAATTTTATGACTTTTTTAAAGACTTTTATATCTACTCACTAACGTATGTATGCAACGGCAAACGCTTTCTTAACTATATTTGACCCTCTAGATTTTAGAATTTGATTCTGAAAATTTGCATGTATATAGATTCCAACACGCTCAACCGGAATCTAAAATAAAAATTCCCAAAATGTTTCTCCATCATAGAGAAAAATGAAGCCAAAGTGCCAAAAATGGTGCAAATTTTGGATTAATGGACGCGCCGCATTTTAACAAAATATATTATACACACTAATTACTCAGTAAATGGACGCGCCGTGTTTTAACAAAATATATCAGACATATTAGTATGTGTGTTTAAAAATTTGATCTTGACCAACCCAACTAAAGTAAGAAGTGCCAAACCGAGGTTAAATAAAATATTTACTAACGAATAGTCGGTTTCATCGTGCGCTGTGCGGCATCCAAGCTCCAATGAAGTACTTCATGAGACTTCAGACTTCACGATGAATGTTCTGAAGTTAATTTTTAGAGGATTTTCTTTGGGAAATTGAAATTAAGATGAATCTAAGAGTGAAGGTTTCTGTGGCATTTTTTTACTTTAGAGTTATGGGTCGCATTTTTTTCTTATATGAATCTACTTTTTTTAAAATATGAGATGTCGAAAATTTTTTTTAAAAATAGAAATTTACTTAAGAGATTTAGAAATTATTAAATAACATAATTGAAAAGATGCACCTTTAAACAACTAATTTAGCAATTTATATTATTGACATTGATAATTACAAAGTTTTTAGATTATTACACTTTTTGTAACGAAAAATAATGAAAATAAATAACCACATCAAAAACCTAGGTTTTTGTATTCTAAAGACTTTTATATCTTAATATATTATACGCGCACTTAAATGAAAAAATAAATTTTGCGAACTTTAAAGAATGAAAATAAATTTTGCGTACTAAAAAGGATGAAAATAAATTTTGATTCCTATAATATCACTCATCTGTATAAAAGTAGCGTCGTCTAGTAATTTAGATTATATCGATGACTACTAGAAAATTATAAATACATATAATATAATATTCCATGTAATTGGAAATGCAAATGTAAAATCAACTTAATCATTAATTTACCAATAGAAATTAAATATTACATGAAATTATATATCATAAGAAACGTGTACGATATCCTTTTAATGCTAATAATGATAAAAATATTGTTTGATTACTCTATTTTATTAAAATAGGACATTCTCATTGTTGTTGCAAATATATTAAAATCCACTCTCTACTCCAACAATAGAACACATATTTGGCATCCTTAAAAAAATAATAATTACACAACTTTGATTTAATAAAACTTTTATGTAAACATATACTATGATATATTCTATGTAATCAGAAACCAAACTGTTAAATGTAAATTCTACTTATCAGTGATTTTTTGCAAATGAAAATAAGTAATACATGAAATTATATATCATAATAAATTTTCACAATATCCAGTTACTGCTAATAAGGATAAAATTGTTGTTTAATTATTATATTTTATTAACATAATACATTCTTAATATTGTTACAAATATATTAAAATTCGTTTTCTTTTCCAACAATAGAAAACATAATCGTTACCATTAAGAAAAACTAAAAAATCAAATGAAAATTGCACATGTTCGATTTAATAATAAACGATAATAATCTAAGTCACTAGACGACGCTACTTTTATACAGATGAGTGATATTATAGGAATCAAAATTTATTTTCATCCTTTTTAGTACGCAAAATTTATTTTCATTCTTTAAAGTTCGCAAAATTTATTTTTTCATTTAAGTGGGCGTATAATATATTAAGATATAAAAGTCTTTAGAATACAAAAACCTAGGTTTTTGATGTGGTTATTTATTGAAGATAGTACATTATTTTCGTTAATATTTTGTTAAAGCTTAAGCGTTGCATTCACTAATAGGCATTGCTGTCGTTAATCACCTCATATAGGGATTAGAGTTAAATAGTAAACGAAACTAACTCATTAATACAATTTTATGTTAATGAATTGCTTAAAAGTTATCTAGTGAATCTTTGTTTATTATAAATGCAGTGAGACTATATCTTTTTATTATTGTGAACTAAAAAGGTCGATTAGTAAACTTTATTTTTTTGGTATGTGTACCTAAAAAAACATATAATTAACAATAGCATATAATAATATAATAATTATATATTTCTTTTTTAAGTTGAGTTAATTTGACAGTTTACTTAGACTTTTTTATCATTTTTAAATTTTGCGTACATTTGTATATTGTTTACTAACTTTTAACCTCTTTTAATTTAAAAAAAAATGCACTTTAAAATTTTTTGAAAATTTAAATTCTTTAAAAATAGTTTATCACTAGTTATGATATGTTTTTATTATATAAAAGACATTTTTTAAAACATCTTAGTTTTAAACATTTAAATAAGAAGGTTAAACAAATGTAAAAAATCTTTTTACTGCCAAATTCTTTTTTTCCATTAAACCCTTTATTTTTTTTATAAAATCCATCGTTTTACATAATTTTTATTTATTTTAAAAAAAATTTATAAAAATTCTGATTTATTAAAGTTTGTAAAACATTTAAAAATTTACAAAAAAGTTAGGGGGTTCGTATTCTTAAGATACTTTATATTTAGTTATGGAAAGAAAAAATCATTTTTATGTACTTTTTCGACGATTTTTCAACAAAATAATTTTAGTTGTAAGAAGAAAATTCCTCCACGCTCAGGTCGTATGGTGTAGTCGGTTATCACGTCTGCTTTACACGCAGAAGGTCGCCGGTTCGAACCCGGCTATGGCCAGTCTTTTTGAGGTATTTTACTAAAAATTCAAACAATTTTTACCTCAAAAGAATGAATTTGAAAAGTAATTTGTTTTAAAACAAAATATCAAAAAGAACGATTTCGGGCGGATTCGAACCGCCGACCTTCTGTGTGTTAGACAGATGTGATAACCGACTACACCACGAAATCTATGCGCGGAATGATTTATTTGTCTATAGGTTATAATTTTAATATTATTAATTTTCACCAATTTTTATTTATTTTTCTTGAATGTTTTTGATTGTTGTTTGCTGTAAAATATTTAATAAGTCATGTAGATGTATTCTAAATATGATAATAGATAGCAATTTAATGAATATATCATATAAAATCGTTTAATTGCTTTTTAAATTTTTATTTATACTTTTTGAAAAGTGTATTAATAATAAATTTATTACGATAATACAAAAAATAGCAAAACTTGATAAAACAATTAATATAATAAAGTTTACCAAAATATTAAATCAAAATTAAATTTAACACAAAATCTTAAAATATAATTTTATGTAACAACAAAATTTTTTAAAATGGAATATTCTTAAAAAGTAAACTAGCAAATATGAAAACAAAAAAGCCACAATTATTAATATTTTTTATATTCATCTAAATTCTTTTTGAGGGTACAATTTTATTTTTAAAATATACTTAATTTGTATAAAACTATGTCCACACAAAAAAATTTTTTATTTTGCTTTTTTGCTTTATGAAAATAAATTGGTTTTCTAAAGAATTTTAATTTGCATACTCATGTTATTTTGCTTTCATATAAAAAAGATTTGCGTTTTAAGAAAATTAAAATTTTAAATAGGTACATAAAAAACACCACCGTCATAAAAAAATGAGATATACATAATACCATTGTTTTAATTATTACTAGAATAAAAAAGATTTCTTGTTATCTGATATTCTAATTGTTTTATGTAGTTTTTAGATCTATCGTTAGTCCCGAATGAAACATATTCACTAAAAATGAAGCCTAAGTAATTGGAAATATCTATACAGGATTCTTTTTTATATGAAATAACGTCTGATAATGAAAATTGAAAAGAATCTTTATATAACACAGAATCTATTACATGTACACAATCAACTGTTGTTAACCACATAACTGGAATACCAATAGCACTGTTTATTTCATTACATACTTCAATACTTTTAAAATCTTTAAGTTTGATATTTGGCGTATTTTCAACTAAATTAATTTATTTGTTATTTCAATAAAAGGTTAGTTTCAACTTTTCTTTTACGACGTTACTTTTGTTTTCTAACAACTTTATTTCTCGATTACATTTGTCTTCTTATTTTTACTTTTCCATTAAATCTTATTATTCCAATAACTTTTTTGTTACTATTTCATATCATTTTTTTCTTATAATTTCAAAACTTTTTATTTTTTAGATTGAACTAAATGGACAATATAAGTGAGAGCGGTGACCTCCAAATTGAGGAAGAAGATGATGTTGGTACCAGAAGAAGAGGGAGAAAAGTAAAAATTCAACTAATGAAGCCTGAGTTTAGTACAACTTTGGAAATTCTAATCGATGCGGGTGGGCACAATTTTTTATCAGTGAGTGAAGCATGGGTGCAGAAACTTCTCAACAATGACATGGAAAAATATTGCAAGGATCCCTCTTCTTCACTCTGGCATTAATTCTCAAATATTTTCATGAAAAAACATAGATCAAAACGGAACAGACTTCTTAATATGTACAAAGTAAATAATGGTATAATCAGTAAAAGCAGTAAATTTTTATTGATACCATTATGGAAATTTGAGGAGGTCTTTACAAAGGAAAATGATGATGCTGGATTATTTTTTTTAAGGACAATTATCAATGCAGAAGGAGATATTATACGAAACAATACGAATCTGGCTTACCATAAAAAAAATATTCTTTAACAGCATTACAAGTAGCATTCCACTTTCAAGTAAGTTTATTATTCTTGTTCTTATCTTTCATTTTGCAGAAAACTTCTCGATAGTGACATGCGTTATCACATAACAGAAAACTTAATAACATTTTTGGATAATTTTGGCAAAATATCAACATTTGTACCAAGAGCTTTTGTAAGTTTATATTTTTATAAAAATTACTTTATTGGCCTTTATATTTATAATTAATTTTAGTTTACAAAAAAAGATAAAAAATACTTGTGGATTTGCTTGGTAGACGAGAAGGAGATTAATGAGTTACAAAAATGCTATGTTGATTTCCAAGGGATAAGGCACAAGTATCATCATATATCAAAAGCAATTTATGGAGCTATGTAACTATTTATTATTACAAAATGTATACATGGCGATAAAACGTAGAAAAATTCTTTGAAGCCATATTTAACATTTGTTAAATATCAAGGAACAGTTTTAAGAACACATTTGGTGGATTTTCACTCTCTTCAATTGCTCTTAAACATAAAATAACCGTAAGTATACTTAAAAAATATAATAGTAATTATTTCCATTTTAGAATATTATCAATGGTGCAAATAATAATGAATAAATTGGACGTTTTTTTAATTTGCATAATTATGCTTTTTTATTTGTTCTTTATAAATTTAATAAATTTTTTTTTAATTTGCTTTTTTGTATTTCCACTTTAAAAAAAAAATTATTGCCTCCTATATAAGCAAGTTTTTTTTTTGTGTTCTTATTTTGTAAACAATAAAAAAAATACTCAAATTGTAAATTATTATATTAAAAGAGTAAAAAATATATTCTGTCAAAATTCATGTATTTTAAATTCTCTGAATATTATTGTTTTCAAAAATATTTATATTTGAAAAACAGCGGTTATTTCAAAATTTTGTTTATTTTAAATTAAACTATGTATATTATTAAGAGTAATAGTATTTACGATGACAAATTAGTTAGTATATAAGGCCTAGTTTTGTATGAGATAGTCATATATTTGTTATAGTGACGACCAAGGGTTACTTGGGTAAGTAATATTGTAATCCTTTATTTTTTTATAACGCTTTATAGTTTTTTATATAATATATCAATTTATCTGAATTTGTTGGTTATTTGATTCAGTCTTCACTGGCTATTGGGAGACCAGTATAAACATTAAAATATTTTACTTAAGTTAATGTAAATTAAAAAAAAAATGCTTTACTATTTTATTTTTTATTTAAACTGTCAAAAATAATTGTATTCAACATTGCTATACAACATTAAACTTAGTTGTATAAAAGTCGTCATATATGTACTTATTTGATGATTTCTCTAAACATAATTTAATTTTGTAGAAGTAAATATCCTTTTCAACAGGCGAAATGGCCGAGTAGTCTAAAGCGTCAGACTCAAGTACGTAATTTATGTAGGTTCTACATCATCACTGGGTATTCTGATCTCGTTATCGAGGCGTGGGTTTAAATCCCACTTCCGTCAATACTTTTTGACAGTTTTTATATTTTCTAATAAAACAATTTTAAAACGTTTTTTTAGTAAGAATTTATAAAATTTTATGTTACAATAATATTTTAACGTTATTTTTTTTCTACTGTTTTTCAATAAAAAAAAATTAAGATACGTATAATTTGTTATGGAATATAAATATAATACACATACATATGAATATATGGTTTATTAACAACCGAGAATGCCCGGTTATCATCTATTTTCTTTTACTTTTATAATATTCAATAATAGATAAGAAATATATAAATTATTTAGATAGTCTTCTGTCTTCAGTCTTGATTATTGATATTCTTTCATTTATTATTTTTATTTGGATCAATTTCCATTACAAATTTTAAATTTATATTATAAAAAGAATAAAAAAATATTTAACTAATAATATATTTTTACTTTAAAAAAATTTTATAATTATTTCAAAATTAAATTATTTTTATTTATATTTATTAAGAATAACAAAACGGTTGGTTAATTTAATATTTATAAATCGTTTTTAGTGATTATATAACTTAATAAAATATACGTAGTAAACTCTTGGTGGAAAACATAAACGGTGGCCGGAACGTGTTTGGGTGCCCGAGTGGTTAAGGGGCCGGCCTGCTAAGCCATTGGGCTTTGCCCGCGCGAGTTCGAATCTCGTCCCAAACGAATCATGTTTTTGTAAAAAACAAACATGTTTTAGATAAATCACAAACCAGTAAAATATTTATATTTAGTCTGGAGTAGTAGACGCATTTTTTTTAAATACACATTTTTACAAAAATTTGGAGGAGTATTATGTTTTAAGTAATGTTAAAACCGTGTTTAAACGCTACTTCGTATAAGTATGAAGTTACAAAAAAGCATAGTAATTATAAAAAAAGAATATTGTTAAAATGCTACTATGTTTTAATGAAAAAATAGTAATTTATTTTTCTAACATACAGAACATTTTCGTGCAAAAGAAATGCGTCTACTATTACACACATACTATATTATTTTATTAATTTAACTAGTTTATGACTTTACTACCAAGAAGAGTCATAATATTCAAATTATGTTTGTTCTAAGTTTTGTAATGAATGCTTTATGCCGTATTGATAAAGTAAATAGATTTTTAGAAATACAACATATTAAGCTGTATTTAAGAAACGATTTTTTGAGATAAATATGTTTTATCTCTGTTTAATAAAAATACCGTTAAATTCCTGCTATTTTTTAATAAAGAGTGTTTTACTATTTTTTATTATTATGAAGTCATTTTAATCTGTTCCTTTTAATTTTTAGAACTCATGTAAATAAGTAGTAAATTTATTGTGTCGATTGCTTCATACTAATAGTATACAGTTTTATACATTTTAAAACAACTCTTTGTATAATAAAATAAACTTTATATAGCGAATATGATTTTTTCTTTGGTTTAAAAATAAATTAAATTTATTTGTTGTTCGCAATATAATTACTAAATTATTTTTTGTAAGTATAATTGTAATTAAGATAATTTACTTTCTTTTTATCTATAATTTTTTACATAAACATTTAGACATCTAATAAAGAAAGTGTCTACATAGTGATCATTCTGATTTTTTTATATGAAATTAATATAAATGGATAGAATTAAAAAGAAAAACTATATTATATAGTATAATTTCTACTATACATTTCACAAAAGGAATGGCTATTGCAGGAATCGAACCTACGTCGCCACGGCTACAACGTGGAGTACTAACCACTATACTAAATAGGCCGAAGGCGATAGCATACTTTATTGACCACCAAACTTTCTCAAGTTTAAGAATACTTATAATAATGAGAAAACAGTCAGATTTTTACAAAATAAAACTTTAAAGTTAATATTAGGTTGTTACATATGAAGTGACTGTTTTTTAATGCGCGTTGTTTGGCGCGTCTTTTCTTAAACGATTTGTTATGTTTTGGTATAATTAAACAAACTGTTAGATTCTTCTAAATCTCCTCTACACGATGATATATATATTGTTGTC
Organism: Strongyloides papillosus; assembly: GCA_005656395.1. Lineage (NCBI taxonomy): Eukaryota > Metazoa > Nematoda > Chromadorea > Rhabditida > Strongyloididae > Strongyloides > Strongyloides papillosus. The sequence continues at coordinate 118,518 of SRSI01000021.1, read as the reverse complement.
ATGAGCTCTATTTATCTTCAAATTATTTCAAAAACAAACTATGCTTTCAAAACGTGATATTCGTGCTATTATGCTTTATGAGTTCAAACGCGGTACTAATGCTGCAAAAACAACTCAACAAATTAATGAATCTTTCGGAGAAGATCTTGTCTCTGTTTCCACTGTACAAAGATGGTTTAGAAAATTCAAAGAAGGCAGTGAAGACCTCGAGAATGAAGAGCGTGGGAGACCTGAGACCGTAATTGATAACGATGAATTACGGGAAGCTGTTGAAGCCAATCCACGTACAACTGTCAGGAGTCTTGCAGAAGACTTAAATGTATCTACAGCAACAATTTCCCGCCACTTAAAAGAGATAGAAAAGACGAAAAAGCTTGACAAATGGGTACCTCATGAATTAAACGACTATCAAAAAATGTGTCGTTATGAGGTTTGTTCTTCTCTCATTTTGAGGAACAAAAATGATCCATTTCTAAGTCGTCTTATAACTTGTGACGAAAAGTGGATTCTGTACGACAATCGTAAAAGAACTGGACAATGGTTGGACAAAAATGAAGCTCCAAAACACTTTCCAAAACCCAAATTGACCCCAAAGAAGGTTATGGTAACTGTTTGGTGGTCTGCTGTAGGAGTCATTCATTATAAGTTCATGAAACCTGGAGAAACTATTAATTCGGAGTCCTATTGTCAACTGCTTGAAGAAATGAATCAAAAATTGTCTCAAAAAATGCTCGTTTTAGTCAATAGAAAAGGGCCAATTCTCCTCCATGATAACGCAAAACCTCATGTTTCAAAGAAGACCCTCCAGAAATTGAACGAATTAGGGTATGAAACACTGCCTCATCCCGCATATTCACCTGACCTTGCTCCAACAGATTTCCACTTTTTCAAACATCTCGACAACTTTTTAACAGAGAAAATCTTCAGAAACGATGAGGACATAAAAACTGCCTTTGAAGCTTTCATTGAATCTAGAACCCCGGATTTCTATGCAAATGGAATAAATAAGCTTGTATCTCGTTGGCAACAATGTGTAGATTCTAATAGTTCTTATTTTGAATAAAAATATTAATTTTTAGTAAAGTTATGCGTATTTAAAAATTAGAGTAAAAAACAGTCATTTCATATGTAACAACCTAATACTTGATCAAGAGAATTTATAAAAAAAACGTTGTTTTCTTTTTTATTAAACAATTTAAAGAAGTATGAAATTATTATTTTATCAATTGAATGAAAAAGAAAACAATAAAAAGGACTGACTAAATTAACTTTAATCTCAGTTGTTAAATTAAAATTATTATTTTTAAAAGATCTTGATAAATTATTTTATATTTTCAATTCTACATATTCAAAACAAAGTTATATGATTAATAATCTGATATATTTGGTTGTTTATCTTTTTTAATGAAAAAATAGTGTATATTAGAAAATCGTTTTAACATTTGTATATTTAAAAAATTTTATCCTCATAAATATAAATTGTAATAGAAACTCCTAGAAGCCAAGAGGCTGAAAATAAAAATAATGGAAACTTCTAGAAGCTAAGGAGTCGAAAATAAAAATATTTTCATTTCGCAATAATTGCGAAATCCAGAGAATATAAAAGAAAGTAGATCAGGGACCTAAGTCAGTAGTTGTTAGTGGTTGTTAGTAGTTGTTATTGGTAATTGTCAGTATCTGTTGGCAGTTGCTAGATGTTAGAGCTACAGTTGTGGTCATTGCAGTTTGGAGTCTACAAGGCCTGGAACCAAATAAGAAGGAAATTGTACTAATAAATAACTAATAATTATATATTTTCATTCCGTTGTACCGGTGTTATCAAATAAAACCTTAGTTAAGTTGTCATTATCTAATGTGGCAACCCATTACGAAATGTATGCAATTTCCGAATTAAAAGGGTTCTTTTATTTTATCTACATAATAAAACTTTTAATTATATTCCATCAATTTTACTAATTTTTTAAGTTACGGACCATTATATTCCATTTCCAGAATGTCCCATTTTTAGAAAAATGTTTTTTTATTTTGCGAAATATATTCTTCTAAAATATTCTTAAAGAAATATCGTTAATTACAATTTTTTTACAAAAAGTACTAAATAAAAATTAATAAGGAGATAGTTAAGAATAACAGCGACGAACATATTAAAAATAAATAAATAATTTGTAGAATGTTTTTATCCATTCTCTATACGAGGACTAGATTACGGCAGTGCTAGACAATGGGAGGACATGGCACAACTTTATTAATAAAAATAATGTTCATTTTATTCGAAAAAAAATCTTTAAAATCCACTTAAAAGAATGCTGCACAAAAATAATGGCTCTAAATAACAATTTGACGATGATTTTCGTTATTATGAAATTTAGACAAACATTTTTCCAAAAAGAGGACATTCTGAGAATGGGATATAATGGGAAGACACCGTTATATAATAAATATATCTCACTTAATGTATTATTAATAACATTCTTTTTTATATGCAATAAGTATAAAACTATACAAAAATGGTTAACAAAGAAGAAAAAATGATATTGTGTAGAAATATTATCATGAATGTACAATATACATTAAAAATTTTAAGAAATAACTTTAAAAGCGCAAAATATGACAAAAAATAAAGTAAAAAGAATTGTTAAACTAACAAAATTTTGTTTGTAATATATAAAAATTACTAATAGTTGTTTATGTTAACAAATGTTTAGTAAAATCTTATATATATTAAAGTAATATGTAATGATTAATTGTGATATTCTATAGATTTTACAATTAGTAACACATATTGTTGCTCGGTAGCTAACTAAATACGGTCCTGGGCGTCCGATCTTGTAGCGTAATGGCTAACGCGTCTGCCTTCGGAGCAGAAGATTGCAGGTTCGAGTCCTGTCAAGATCGTAGAATGTTTTAAAATCTCCTAGAATACAGACTATTAGCAGTGCTAGTTAATGCTACGTTACGAAATTGACGTTTTGCTTATACTTTATGAATGCATTAGACAATTTGCACTTTTTTTTTAGTGTTGTTCCCGTACGTATAATCAATAACCGCAAATCTTCTTGAAAGTATAGGATATTCAATATAGAAAAATGATTTAGAGATAATTTTAATCAAAGAAAATGATCACAGATTAACAAATTTGTTATACACACAGAAATTATTCTATCCCAAAACATAGCACTTAAATGATTTTTGAGAAGATAGAATTTTTTATATTCAATTAAATAACATAAATTATTTTGAATATATATTTAAATTTCCTAGAAATTCTATCTTTCTCAAAATTTTCAGAAAAAAGTTGACTATTGCAAAATTATTAAGCGATAAAATTTAACGGAAAATTAATCTACATTTTAAAAATTGCCTACATTGTTTATGAATTGAAAAAGTTTAAATTTTCTAAAGATTTATGGTTTATATTCAAATATTTAGAGACTTTTTACTTATCTGGGTAACATTTACAAGACTCAATTTTAATTGAAAGATCTTTTTCGTATCTGTATTTCATTTATAATAACAATTTGTATTAAAAATACTACTTTTTTAAATAAAAATTATGTAGACCCAAAGTATTTAATTTCTCTCTAGTTAAATGGTTAATTCAGAGAAACGACCTACTTGTTTGCAGAACATTATTTCAGGTTCACTAATCTTCATCAATCTTCATTAATATTTATTAATGTTCTTTCATTGTTTTTTAGTTATTTCTTTTTATTAATAGCAAAAGAAGTTTTAATTTTTTGAATTTTTGCTTCATCATATACTTTTTTAAGATAAACAATTTTTCTATTCAAATGTTGATACATAAAAGAAATCAATATGACACCCTATTAACACTAAAATTTCAAATAAAAGAATAGAAGAATTAAACAATTGAAATTTATTTCGTTAAATTATTAACTTTTGTGTCGTTTGAATAATTGCGACGTGTTTTCGTGCAAATTAATTCTAAAAATTCTATCCTCTCAATTTAAATTTGAGCAGTAAATTATTATATCTACACAATTTTATATTTTTGTAAAAAATATCTATTTTAGTAAAAAATTTAAATATAACATATTTAAAAAAAATTCTATCTAATCAAATGCGACTTGTGCAATTTTTATACTCAAATATATAAGATTGCATGTTTTAGGATAGAAAAATTTCTGTGTGTATAGGAATAAATGAATAAGGCGGATGATAAAATATAAGTTTATTTGATAAGATAAAAGAAAGGAAGTATACATATAAAGTTACAACATATTGAACACAAAATGATAGACTGCATGGTTGTTCACGAAAATTATCTTTTTATATTCGTTTCTTGACGTAGATGTGTTGAAATGTCTTGTTCTTATTGAACCGAGTTTATATAAATTTATTATGATGTGTGATAATAATATTCTTAATGTGTTTGTTTTGGTTTCTTAGGACACGTAGGTCATAATGTGTTGTCACATTAAAAATTTATATTTACCAAAATTCCTTAATTTTTGACACAAATATACAAAAATACTGATAAACAAAAAAGTTAAGACAAGAAAGATTAAAACGAAATGCGTTGACCGGGAATCGAACCCGGAACTCCCGCGTGGCAGGCGAGAATTATACCACTTAACCATCACTCAAATTCTAATTGTCAGAAAATTTGACGTCAAAATTGGCTGTCATTTCCAACTGTCAGAAATTTGTTACGTTATTCCAAAGTGTTTTCCTAAAGAGAAATTTTTAAATTTCTCCATAAATGGTATAAAATATACTATATACTTCCTGTATACTGATTGAAAATTTTAGAAAACATTGATAAAAAACATATAAACATCAAAGATTTACTAACAATAATTAGATTACTATACAACAATAAATAAAGATAAATAATAATTATAAAAAGTAGTTTAGTATAAACTTATCCGATGAAATTCCAATTAACTTCAAAACGTTCGGCTTAATTTATCCAGCATAGCTTGTAATTATAAATCTGTAGCCTACAAGATTCTTTTTAAACCGTCTTCACACATATTCTTATACGAAATTAACCCATACCTAAAATTATTTATATTAGTGAAGAAACTCTAAAAACTTATCTCTTAGTTTTTCTGGACGAGCTCCAAAACATTCCTTAGTGTGGTAACCTATAATGATTATAAATTTAGAAGTATTATTTATTTATAGAAATATACTTACATGAAACTCATTCCCAACAGCTAGCCTTTTCACAACAAAACATTAAACCTAAAAATATACATTAAAAATATCGTACAAAAGAATTATTAATAACATATTAAGAAGCCAATTTTGTTAAATCTTAACATAAAATGATAAATAAATACGATTGAAGTATAATATTAGGGAACATTTAACCAAATACTATATAATAGTCGGGATTTTCTAATTGTCAGAAAATTTCCCGTCTTTTTGGTAAACACCGGAAAAAGAAAAGCAAAAGGTTTTGAGTGATCAACGCTGGTGCAAGACACGAAACGTCGATTTCTCTACAAAATTCTATTTTAATTTTAGTAATTTTGATCAATTTTCACTAACTTCTGTTAAACATTTCTGATTGTTTTTAGTAATTTTTTACTGTTTAAGGTTTTTTAAGACTATATTTAAACAGAAAAAATTTCTCTTCACTTCAACTAAAGGTTTGAAGCATAAACAATACTATATTTATTAGAAATTAAGAAGAAATAAAGTAATTAAAATAACAAAAGTTTTATTTTATACTTTAGTAAATTAATAATAGATAGATGCATAAGAAATATTTGTTTCAAGTAATATTTTTTGTTATATAAAGTAATTTTTAAAAATTTCTAAATGGTATTAGAAAAAACTTATTTTTTATTAGCATTAAATTTTTATGTATAGTTATTTTCAAAAATATTTTGTAATTTATATTAAATTTTTGTAGTACTTGTTAACGTAATTTAAATAAATAATTTTTATATATGTAATTATATTTCCAAAATAACAATTTTTTATTTAAAGCTGACAAAAATTTAAAATTTTTTTCAAGTTAGTAGGAAATTATATATATTTTTTTATAAAAAAGGTTATTCATTTGACTAGATATTTTTTTTCAATTTTAAAAGTGAAGTTGGTTGAGTCTATTTTTATTTTCAATAAATTTTAATTTATGGAAAATAAAGTGTAATGTGAAAAATAAGTTTTAATTAATTAAGTATATCTTAATTATATTAAACTAGGTTATTTTTATTGGACAATTTAAGTAATTTATTTTATTACTATTCATGCGATATTTATTTAAAATAAATCAAGTTTAACAATAAATATCTTATTTTGTAATAAAGATAAATACCACTATAATTTTATAAATTTCATAAAGAATTCAAGATTATGAGCATATTTTAGGTTTAATAATTTTGTTGTATATGGTGTGAAAGAATTAACATTATAAAACTTTGTTTTGTAATTGTAAAATATAAAGAATGTTTTTTAAAAGTAATGAAAGTATCGATAATAATTAATTAGCTTATTGTCTAACAAATTTGAAAAAGTTTATTGCCATTAATAGGACTTTCCTACTACTAAAAACTTTGCATATTGTGTTCATTTTTTTAAAATCAAAAATTGTCTCAAATAAAATAACTTGCGAGAAATATTTAGATTATTCACTTTTCGCATATTTATTTATTCGGTAATAAACAATTTATTAGTAATAATTTATTTTTATATTATAGCAATTTGATGAGATAACTAGTTATTTTGCAGTTGTAAAAACAATACAAAAACTATTTTGACAGAGATGGCAAAGAAGTAAACTGAATATTCTCTAAAAATTATTTTAAAGTTATTTTCACACAAAAATGTCATAAAAGTAAAAAAAATTAATACTTTATAAAATAATATATTTATATATTAAAAAGTTACATAAAACAATTTGGTAATAGTAAAAACAAAGAAATAGATACGATTAAATGAACAAAATACATAATTTTATCGCTAAAAAAACTTGTAGATGCGTTTATCGGGAATCGAACCCGAATCGGCCGCTTGGAAGGCGGCCATGCTGACCATTACACCATAAACGCGTGTTATGATGGGAAAACCAAATTTTTCCGTTCTTACACATTGTCTTATTTTTTTCAATCCAATAATACAATTAATATATTAATAATGTTGTAATTTAAAGAGGAATAAAACATTTTTTTATCATTTGTTTGTAAGCTAATTTACTTTTAAATTAACAAAAATAAATGAATGTTTTTCATAATGAATAAAAGAAAGCTACTTTGACTGATCTTCCACTTAGTTTGAAAAAATATAAATACCTCACTAATAGTTATATAATAACATGATACATATAAAAAAAGCAAAAATCACTGTAAAATATAGTGATTTTGTTACATTTATTAAAAAATCTAATTTTTTTGACTTACCACTAATTTTATCGCAATTATTTAGCATTTAGAAATTAAATCAACAATTTGAAAAGTATAAAAATAATTGCCTTTTTTCTATAACATCATCTTTATTTTATAAATTAAGTTGCTTTCTACAATACATTTCAAAATACAAGATTATATTCAATTTTATAAAAATCGTAAATACTGTTATAAAGAGCATTTATTAAAACATAACAATATCTTTTTTTTTTAATAATTTTAATTATAGTAAAAATATATTTTTTTTATAAAGTTATACTCATCTGACGACCAAATTTTTTTATGATATCATTCATGATCACTCATAAAAACAGATTCATATAAATTTATAATGCATTATGCATTCGTGTTCAAAGTAAAAAACTTTTAAATATTTTAACTTTTAAAAAGAGATTATATTAAAATAATATCTGATAATATATTTCATAGTATATTAAATAAAGCAACTCTAAGATGAGCAGAATATGATAGAAAATATTAAAAATAAAAAAGTTACATCACTTCAAAGTGTCAAACATATATATTTTTGTAAAGCATATGAAAATTTATTTAGCGAAATAATATTTTATGTCGTTTACAGCACTTTTTGTTTGTCGTTTGATATTATTAAAATTTTAATAAAATTTAATTTTTTTACAAATAATGCTATTACTTTTATAAAAGACTTTCATAATTTGTTTTTATTATTTCGTCTTTACTGTAAATAATTTTTCCAATAAAATATTAAGATTATTAAAAATATAATAAAACATTGCACAATTTCCTGATTACTAAAAACAATGTAAGAAATAATCGGTATTTGATTAGTCAAAATTTTCTCAAAATTTAATTGTAATTAATATTACTGTAGTCGAGAAAAGAGACATTTGTCTAAGGACTATATAGCGAATCGCGCCGCTACTTAATTTTGCCCGTTAATTTTCTATAATAAAGGAATTGCGAAGGTATTTGATTTAACAGTTTGGCTAAAAATTGCTATTTAGATCGATTTTTTTCTAGAATAAAAGGTATCCTAAGCATAAATAATAATAAATAAACATATTTTGAAGAATTTTCAGCATTTGTTCTTTTGAGTGAATTTTTATGATTTTTTCCGAAAAAAGCACATAATTCCTATCCACTTATTGATAAGGCTTAGCCTATGGCATCTCTTTGACTGACACTGCCGTAATTTAACCTCCGTATATAGATAGATAAAAACATTTTTACGAATTATTTATTTATTGTTAATAAATATTTATATAGATATTTTTATATTTGAATGTTAATAAAAAATTACCTTTTTTACTTTATAAATTTTGCGCATTATTGGCGCGTACAACATGAATTTTTGCGATGAACTAATATCTACCATCTTCTATAGTCATTCGATAGATTTTCATTTTCTATATTAGAAGAAATAAAAGTGCATTTTTAAAAATACTTTGCTAACTTTTAATTCTATTTAACATTAAAATTTTGACAGAATTAATACTTCTCTTTTATTATAAAATTAACCATAATTGTTGGACTGTTATATGAATGGTATTTTAGGAAAAAAAATATTGTAATTTTTTATGAACAAATTTTGTTTTTTTAAAATTAGATCTTATAAACTATTATAAAGAATCTTCCTTTTTTAATTTTTTTATTATTATTATTTTGTCTATTTATTATATTAAACGCCTTGGTTAGACTTTTAAAATATTAATTATCTAAGTTATTGTAAATCTTTGCTATCTGCGTTTATGTTTTTAATACTGTACATATAAATAACATTATTTTAAAATACGTAAGATACGATGATTTATAAATTATTTAAAAGATTCAATTTTATCTATACTGGTTTTCTGATTAAATCTATTTAAACTTAGTCCAACGTTTTAAAAAAAAGTGTCTAATAAAAGCTTATGATGACTAGCTTAAGATTTTTGGAAAACATGAAATATTAGCATACATTTTGGGTAGAATTTCCCGTTGTATTAACAAAATATGAGCTGCCACATGCTGGGATTGAACCAGCGACCTTCGGTTTACAAGACCGACGCTACTACCACTGAGCCAATGTGGCTGTGAATCCGAGCACACCCTGATTGGTAACCACGCTTAATTCTTTATACAGTCAATTTTAGAAGTCAAGATTTGCAATATTGGCTAATTGAATAATAAATTATTTATAACTGCATTTCTCAGTATCCTAAGTTTTTTATGCCAATTTGTTGAATTATCAAATCTCTGAATATTTAGATTATTAATAATTTACAAAACTGCTTATTTTTTTTAGAATTAAAGAAAATCATTTAAATTTAATGTATATAATTTTTAATTCGTAATGATCAATTAGTTGTCGTTCTCTTTTCAAGCCCCATTGGCGCAGTTGGTTAGCGCGTGGTACTTATAAGTTAAATCTGTTCTAAGCAATGCCAAGGTCACCAGTTCGAGCCTGGTATGGGGCAAAGGTCACATTTTATATCTGTAATACTACAAAAACAAAAGTCTTATATTCGTATTCTTCTATTATTAAAATCTCGTATAAGTAAACAATTAGGAGAAAACTAGGGAAAGATTAGTTAGTAGACATTGTGAATTACTTTTGAATTTTTTTTGAAACAGTGAACACACTTGTCTTCAAATAAACATTTTATCAAAATTTAAAAGATACATTATGTAAGTAATTCAGAAAACGAAAATTGAAGCTACGGTTAAAAACTACTTCGTATGTAAGTTAATTCAAAGGAAAACTTAGTTATTGTCAAAATGTTAGTAAATCTTTATGAATATGTAATAAAGCATTTTATTATCACACAAAACACTACTGCATCAAGACAAATTCGTTCACTATTCCAAAATCTTGCTTTACTTTGAATTTAGAAGTAATTTTGTGTAGGAACTGATATCAAAAGGAGAGATAAACGCCCCCGGGTGGGCTTGAACCACCAACCTTTCGGTTAACAGCCGAACGCGCTAACCGATTGCGCCACGGAGGCCACGTGTGGCGAACCTTTTTCTTCAAGATTTCACGTCAAAAAAGCAAAATATTATTTTACTCAAAAAAATTACGCAAACATTTTCAAATGACTCATTTCTTTCATTTAGTAAATACTTTTAAATACGTTAATTAATCTTCATCCTTGGAAAAAAAGCTATGATATTAAATAAAATATAATTTAATTAATACGGTTATTGAAATTTGATGTTAACAAAAACTACTAACACAGGTGCTTTTTTACTAACTAAATTAACAAAAGATTATAAAAAATTTTCCATGATATAAAATGAATGGCTTATATCAAAATATAGTTACTTATTAAATTAAATGGCTATCATTTGTCAATAAAAACAAAAAAATATGGTAATTATTGAATTAAACTGTATTATTATTTAATACTTTTCTAATTTAAGCTATAAAAGTTTTGTAATTTCTATTTTTCTAGATATATAATTTTGAATATACAATGAGTTCTTGAAACACTTAAAGCAAAGTATTTCGATAATTTTTATTTTATTATAAATGAGAATGGCGATAAAATTATGAAAATGTATAATGTAATATCAAATAAACACCAAAATAAAATTTTACCTTTTTACTAAAGAAACATTTATAAACGAAAATAAAAAAAGGCTTATGTCAATAAAATTTGCTAATAGTTCTTCCATCCAAGTTCTAAAATAACTTGCAGCAGATTCACTTCGGAAATCGGATGAAATTCAGTACATTAAATAGAATATACTGAACATCAGATTGTCAACAACAGTTAACATTTTGATTTTGAGTGTATAAAAGCAAGACACTATAATTGTTTTCTACATAATTACTAATAATGATATAAAATTAATGAAGAAATATTTTATTGTAGTAAGTACATTTTTTAAAAATTAATCTTGTTAATTTTAATATCTAAGGACTTCGAAAATATTGTTATTTTTCATTATACAGTTGTTTTTTGGCGTCTTTATTAAAACAATGATCTTTTATATCCATTTACATACATTCGCTGCATATTAATTGGTAAAAAATTGTAAACGAATGAAATGTAAAAGATATGGATTGGTAATATTATAAAAATGTCGGTTTAAATAACTTAATTTAAAGGTAAAATTGAATTCTGAAGGTAATTCTTCAGCTTTCAAAATTTTTGAATGAAGCTAGAAATAGCTCCTAGTATTTTAAACATTTTTCTGAATTAAATATATTAACTAATACTTATTATAAGTATATATTTAGTTGTTATAACTACATCTAGAATTTAAAATTATACATAATAAAAATAAATTAAAATCAAAATGATAACCAAAATTTTATTTATTTTGCTATTTTTTTTGGTAATTATTTAAACTTTTTATAAGATAGTAAAAATTATTTGTATAAAAAAGTTGTTATTGTAATTATTTTATTATAAATAAGATTTAAAAATAAATAACCACATCAAAAACCTAGGTTTTTGTATTCTAAAGACTTTTATATCTTAATATATTATACGCGCACTTAAATGAAAAAAATAAATTTTGCGTACTAAAAAGGATGAAAATAAATTTTGATTCCTATAATATCACTCATCTGTATAAAAGTAGCGTCGTCTAGTGACTTAGATTATTATCGTTTATTATTAAATCGAAGCTGTGCAATTTTCATTTGATTTTTTAGTTTTTCTTAATGGTAACGATTATGTTTTCTATTGTTGGAAAAGAAAACGAATTTTAATATATTTGTAACAATATTAAGAGTGTATTATGTTAATAAAATATAATAATTAAACAACAATTTTATCCTTATTAGCAGTAAATGGATATTGTGAAAATTTATTATGATATATAATTTCATGTATTACTTATTTTCATTTGCAAAAAATCACTGATAAGTAGAATTTACATTTAACAGTTTGGTTTCTGATTACATAGAATATATCATAGTATATGTTTACATAAAAGTTTTATTAAATCAAAGTTGTGTAATTATTATTTTTTTAAGGATGCCGAATATGTGTTCTATTGTTGGAGTAGAAAGTGGATTTTAATATATTTGCAACAACAATGAGAATGTCCTATTTTAATAAAATAGAGTCATCAAACAATATTTTTATCATTATTAACATTAAAAGGATATCGTACACGTTTCTTATGATATATAATTTCATGTAATATTTAATTTCTATTGTTAAATTAATGATTAAGTTGATTTTACATTTGCATTTCCAATTACATGGAATATTATATTATATGTATTTATAATTTTCTAGTAGTCATCGATACAATCTAAATTACTAGACGACGCTACTTTTATACAGATGAGTGATATTATAGGAATCAAAATTTATTTTCATCCTTTTTAGTACGCAAAATTTATTTTTTTCATTTAAGTGCGCGTATAATATATTAAGATATAAAAGTCTTTAGAATACAAAAACCTAGGTTTTTGATGTGGTTATTTATTTTCATTATTTTTCGTTACAAATAAGTGTAATAATCTAAAAACTTTGTAATTATCAATGTTAATAATATAAATTGCTAAATTAGTTGTTTAAAGATGCATCTTTTCAACTATGTTATTTAATAATTTCTAAATCTCTTAAGTAAATTTCTATTTTTAAAAAAAATTTTCGACATCTCATATTTTAAAAAAAGTAGATTTATATAAGAAAAAAATGCGACCCATAACTCTAAAGTAAAAAAAATGCCACAGAAACCTTCACTCTTAGATTCATCTTAATTTCAATTTCCCAAAGAAAATCCTCTAAAAATTAACTTCAGAACATTCATCGTGAAGTCTGAAGTCTCATGAAGTACTTCATTGGAGCTTGGATGCCGCACAGCGCACGATGAAACCGACTATTCGTTAGTAAATATTTTATTTAACCTCGGTTTGGCACTTCTTATTTTAGTTGGGATGGTCAAGATCAAATTTTTACACACATATACTGATTTGTGTGATATATTTCGTTAAAACACGGCGCGTTCATTTGCTGAGTAATTAGTGTGTGATATATTTTGTTAAAACGCGGCGCGTCCATTAATCCAAAATTTGCACCATTTTTGGCACTTTGGCTTCATTTTTCTCCATGATGGAGAAACATTTTTGAAATTTTTATTTTAGATTCCGGTCGAGCGTGTTGGAATCTATATACATGCAAATTTTCAGAATCAAATTCTGAAATCTAGAGGGTCAAATATAGTTAAGAAAGCGTTTGCCGTTGCATACATACGTTAGTGAGTAGATATAAAAGTCTTTAAAAAAAGGCTTACATCACTAACAGTTTCCAGAAAGTTTCCCATACAAGTATTAAAATGTCTTCCGACTAATTTACTTTAAAGACCGGACGGAATTCGGTGTATTTCAGCCGAATATGAGCATAAAACGTTATAATTATTTTTTACATAATTATTAAAAATGTTATTTTACTATGAACACTACTAATACAAACTACATTTAAAATTTTATTAAAACGTATTTAATGATATTAAATTAGTGTAGAATTTTTTTAATATGATATATACAAAAGAAAAATGAGACAAATTTTAACAATTCTTAGTAAATGTAATAAAAAGCTCTACCTATAAAAAAATATCAAACGACAAAAAAATGTTTAAAACGAAGAACAACATTAGGTTTTACCATAAAGTGTTTCTTTTATTTTACAATAATATATATGTTCGATATTTCGAAACAATGTAAATTGTTGTTGAATTTTAATATTTTGTATAATATCATGCTAATTTTAAAGTCTAACTTGTTTTTATAATATATTATAAAATACGTTACTAGTACTCCATTTTTTCTTGTTCACTTTTGAAAACATATTATATAATAGGTTATTAAAAGTAGTTTTCAAGTAATATAATTTAAAAAGTCTTCATTAGAAGCGGAAATTCTACAAATACATGTTTCATTTCTGCATCTCGACATTTTGAAAACAATTACTAAATCGTTTTAACATTTAATATATCTTTTCAATGTTCGACATAAATTTTTTAAGCTTCAGTTCATTATATCTTAGTAAAACTCTTAGAAGACACGGTATCTAAAATAATGGATAATTACATTCACTTTTTAACAAAAAAGTTAAGTATAGATTATATGATAATTTGTAATTATACAAATATAATTTATAGAAGTGATTTTATCTAATTACAATAATAGCTTATTCTTATACACTAATAATCATATTTTTCAATTGATAAATATGTGCAGTGATAACCATTAACTTGAACATTACTGAATTATATTATAGCTTATATCTATTTTTATTGTATTTATAAAATAAAATTTTTAATAAAATCGTCTCCTTTTAAATCATTAAAAAAATGTGATTAAAAAACGACAAAACTACTGAGACAATCTATATATTAACATGTAAATGCAAATTTTAAAAGTTAAATAAAAGTTTTATGATAAATGTTTAGAATTTTTAAATAACTTTTATTAACAAATATTTAAACGTTTTGTAAAATTGTAATTCTATAAATGTATGATTATACACAAAAAAGAATACAGATTTGTTTTTTAACGTAGTGAAGTGGTTTGAATGTTTTTATTTGTGGCACTTCTTTGTTATTTTTACTTTAAATGGTAGATATTTTATAATTATTAACCATATTGATATAATTTTTAACAATTTAATTCTTTTAAATCGTTTTTTAAAATCTTATAAAAATCAACATATAAAATATTTTGATAAAAAAAACATATATGAATTTTTTATAAAAGTTTATTTTCAAATGGACATAAATCTATATAAAAATAAAAAATATATTATAGATGTAATTAACAATTGTGTTCTAATAAACTAAAAGATTTACACTTTTTCAAAACAAAATGTTTTTAATGACAAAAACATATTATAAATTATCTGCAGAATTTTTGTCAGTTTAAAAACAAAAAATATTTTATATTTTGTAGAAAAATAAAAAAATATTTGAAAAGAGTTTTTTAGTTTGAATATTTTATTCTCAACGTCTTCCATTAGGTCTTGCCGTTGTTGTTAAACTGTCCAATCTTGTAGCTATAGAGGCTATTTGTGATTGCAATTGTGTTAATGTTTGTATAAATTGATTTATTCTTCTTTGTTTGCTTTTTCTTTTTTTTGCTCTACTTTTTCTCGATCTACTTTGTCTTTTTTCAATAGAGTTTATATCTTCTTCATCATTTAAAATAGCTGGCTGTTGTAAATTATCAATGCTTTCAATGTTATTAGAAACTAAATCATTTTTGCTTTCAAAAGATTCAGTTAATAATATATTAATGAGTAATATAAATACAATAATTAATTTAACACTTTTCATAATTGAAATAGTACGTTATAATGAAAAATTACTACTTTTTTATACCTTTAAAATATTTATTTTACCAAAAATTAAAATAATTTATTATTAACTTTGATATATTTTTTTTAAAAAATAAATAAATTTGTTAGATTGTTTTAATAAAATTTATCAACTTTCTACTATAAAAAAATGTGTGGTTTTGGAGTAACATAAAATAAATATGTAGTGCCATGACATCTTATGGTACTAATATTTTAAGTGGAAGAATTATAATAATAATCAATATTTATAGAAAGTGTAACAAGATTAATTAC
Organism: Strongyloides papillosus; assembly: GCA_005656395.1. Taxonomy (NCBI): domain Eukaryota; kingdom Metazoa; phylum Nematoda; class Chromadorea; order Rhabditida; family Strongyloididae; genus Strongyloides; species Strongyloides papillosus. Next base: position 102,584 of record SRSI01000021.1, on the reverse strand, counting down.
GATTTTAAAAAAATTTTTTGCTAGTTTAATTTGGAAGAATTGTTTTGATCTTATAAATTTTTCATTCCCAGCCTAAATTTTCTAAATAAAAAGACATTTTAAAATATTTTTTTCAATCATATAAAATTTACTTTCTACTTTTTCTGTGATTCGTTATCTCTAATGGGACAAGAGATTTAGTTTTCATTTTAGCAAAAGTTTTTATAATTATTATCAGTTATTTAATAGAAGTTTTAAGATATTGATTTTTTATGATTTTAGACCACAAATACTAATTTACATTTAAAAAAGTCTTTTATGAATCTATTTTGATTAACTTTTAATTTATTCTACTATGGAATTAGTAGAAATGAAAAATCAATATTCCAATTTTAATTTAAAACACTGCTCTGAAAGATAATTTTAATTCCAATAAATTTTTTAATTTTAGATATGTTATAAATGAATCTTTAAACATTTTTTAGGAAGTTGTTAAAATTTAGTTCTTCCTATAAAATTTGCGAATATTGAAAATGAAAGGTTTAATAATAATTTAAAGCATTATTTTAAGAGAAAAATAATTGTAATGAGGATGAATCGAAAATGTAAAATCAATCAATTAGAAATATGACAGTCGATTGGTGCATTAAGTTAACAAATTTTTTTTTATTAATAAGGCTTTATACAAAGATAGATTTGAAAAGTTTAAATTTAGATTTGAACTAAAACAATCATGTAAGATATTTGAATGAATTTAATCTCTACTACAGAAATTTGTATTGTATATTTACTATATGTTTTAAAAAATTTACCAGTTCTTGGAAAAAAAACCATGCTTTTATTATTGTATTAATTTGAATAAACACATAAAAATAGAACAATTTTACATTAAATATAATGCTACACCTACGTAAAAAACTAAATGTTATTCTAATCATAAAAATATCAAAGAGCGACAATAGAAATATATGTTTGACAATTTGAAGTAATGTAACTTTTTTAATCTTAATATTTTATTATTCTCATATAAGAACTAATTTGTTTTCTATAATGTATTATGAAATATATTATTAAAAGTCAATTTCGTGTAAAGTTGTTTGTGTTCCTAACAAAAATCATTCTTTAAACTTTTTACCAACAACAATAGATTCAGAAATTTAAAAATTTTATAACAGTATTGATGAAACGCAATGATTATTTAACTATATAAATTTAAATACTTTAAAGATATATACTAACCATGAAAAAAAACGCAAACTGTAATTCTGCCTGAACGTTCAGGCAAAACGTACATAAATAAAAGCCTTTTCAGAATGATTTCTGAAATAATGAAGCATTTTACTCGACACGAAAATGTTAACGATTATTAGGAAAATGCATTTTATATAATTTTCAAGGAAATTACAATAGTCTTGTTTATTTTCTGGTAAAGATAGTGCAATGCACCACTTGTTTGGCACTGCCGTCATTATTTACCTCATATAGAAAATGGGGAAGGGGACACAAAATTTGAAAAAAAAATTTTTTTAGTGAATTTTACCATAGTTTTTATATTTAATATGTTTTAAAGAATATATATTTGATTGCTTATTAAAAAAACAATTAATTCTCATTTTAAAATATTTTTTTTAAAAAAAAAGCGACACTATTTGAACAATAGTTCTTTTTTATATGTATGTTTTGCCTGAACATTCAGCAAAAGTGGTGGGTCCCAAAAAAATATAATGTTATTATAACTTTTATAAGTTTAATTTTTAAAGATAGTACAAAAAAAGTTTAACTATTTGATGATTATAATTTCACAAAAAATTGTATCTATTAAGAACTTCAACTATTGAAATCTTTTTAACAAAGATAACATGATATGTTAATAAATGCTTTTTATGAAACCACTAATAAATTTACAAACAAATAAGATTCAATCCTGTAATTTAGAATGTCTTGTGGAAAACAATTTATGTTTTAAGATAAAAATAAAATCATTCAAAAATAACAACTTATTTTAATAAAGTTGTAGTTATTGTTCTAGTCTTCATAAGCAAAATGTTAACAGTAAAATTAGTCACAAGTCAAAAAAAAATTTAATTTTTATTAGGTGAGAAATTGTAAATATATTTTTCATTAATTTGTGTTCTTTTTTATTTTTTATGTAGATCTACTTTTTAAAGAGTGAAATAAATTTCGTAAATTGTAATATTTAAGAACGCCAAAATGTTGTTATTATTTATAATATAGTTGTTTTATCGGCATTTTCACTAAAACATCGATCTTATAAACATATAAATGTATTTACTGTGTATTAACTGACATAAAATTGTATGTGAATGTTATGAAAAAGATGTGGGTTAGTATTAGTATGAAGTCATTGCTTTTTAAAATCCCATTAGAGGTAATTACTGATTTCTGAAGTTGATTTTTCAGTTCTTAAAATTTTGAAATGAAGCCAGAAATGGTTTCTAGTAATAATATACAGAGGTTACATTTTAAATGCAATTTTAAATCATATTTAACACATTTGAATGTTTTTATGGAACAAATTTTAGTCTGTAAAATTGAAAGATTCCACCATAAAATATTGAATTACTTGAAACCGTCAATTAAATTCTTTCTTGTTGTGTAAAAGTTTTGAATTTACACTGATAATTTTTGTTATACAAAATTCATAATTTTAATTTCCATATTAAATAAAACAATGATAATTTGATTATGGCATTAATTTCATTAGGAAATTTTTTATAGACTCTTAAGAAATTACAAGTTTCTAATGAAACTACAGTTGTTTGTGAGATAAAAAATTAATAAGATATCATTAGAAATTACATTAATATAAATATTTTTTAAAGCAAAAATAGTGTGTTTTCAACAAAAAAATGCTTTTGTTCGAACTTTTTAGAATAATACAACCTTGATTACAAAATTTAAATAGTTTATCATTACAATTTTGATTTTATAAATATTTTAAAATGTTAAGGATACGGAAACGTACATTAGCTCCGACATTCTCCTCATTACTATTCATGCTTCTGGAGATCATTTTAAAGAAAGAATTTTATTTAATACTAGAGCTTGTTAACTAGTTATTTTACCGAAGTTAGTAAGTAGAATAAGTGATTGACAAGCTCTGTCAATGTTCTTTTATATTCTAATTTTATGATGACATTGACGTGTCATATCTAACATAAAAGAAATGTTTATAGATTAAAAAGTGAATTGTGAATAATTTATCAAATGAGATAAGAAATAGAAAAAGAATTTTGAAAGATTCAAAGAAAGAGTGTAGTTATACGAAGATATTTATGTTTGAAAATCGAAACAGGTGATTATCAATATTTAATATATGGTACATTTTATGGTTGAAAATAATTTTTAACATGTTTAAAATGTCTTTTTAAAAGGAAATCACTTTACATAACAATAAAAGAATAATACAAACGTTAATTTTTATATGAAAAGCTAAAATTATACTATGAAGGTACATAACATTTTATGGTATTTTTTGGGTCTTATACTATATATTTTTTTATTTTTTAATATAAAATAAGAAAAATATCATTAATAAACAAAAAAACGATACTTAAAATATAAAAAAGTGCCTTTTTGACTATATTTTGTACAAGTAAAATAATTAAGAAATTAATATTTAAAATGTTTCAAACTGTATTTTATGGGTACCAAAGTAAAAAGAGACTCTCTGGCGGGGAATCGAACCCCGGTCTCGCACGTGACAGGCGCGGATACTCACCACTATACTACCAGAGATACCAGACACCACCTGAGATATTTTCAAGCTCGAAATTTTCAAATTTTTTCTTTGCATTTTTTTGAAGTATTTTAATACATAAGTATCTAATAAGTGTAAATAATAATTATTTTTTTCTAAACATTTGTTAATATATAAAAAATTTGGTACATAAACGACTTGAGAATCATTTAAAAACGGTAAGTTCAAATTTGTCAACAAACTATATAATTGCTTTATAAATAAAATTTGTAGATATTTTTATTAAAAATAAAGAAGTATTTGGCTGCATTTTATACCTACAATTATTTCGAAATTTGATTGCCAATCAGAATTGATTGAGTTCCAGATTTTTATGTAACTGAGAAATTGTCAACAACAAATGACATTTTGATTTTTTCTTTACTACTCTATATTAGAGATAGCAAATAAAGTTAATTAAAGCTTTTTAATCTTCTTACTTTGATAATGATAAATAATTTTTTCACGTTAAAATCTGGATTTCTACATCATTGAATCTCCAATAATAATTGACATACTACACATTCTTTTAATTGACACTATTTATTTTATTTTACTGCTGGTAAAAAGACATCAAATTAACTATAAATTCTTACTATGAAAGGTTGTATGGAGTTAGAAAATAACTTAAACCAATTTTATCTACTATTGAAAGATCAAATAAGATATTGTCAAACTTTATTTCTGATAGAAAGTTCTCAGTTAGAAAAACAATTGTTTTTTAGAAACAAAATATTTTAAAATGACCAAATTACATTAAGTTAATTTAGATAAGTTATTTTTCACAAGTAAAATTTTTTTATTACCAAAAACTTTATATATTGTGTTCATTTTTTGAATCTTAAAAATCTCCTAGATAAATTTTGTTGCAGAAAACAGTATTTTATAAATGATCACTAAATCACAGATTTATAAATTTGATAATAAACAATTTATTGGTAATAATTCATTAACAAATTGTAGCAATTTGATTATATAGTTAGTTATTTTGCTGTTATAAAACATTATACGAAAGACCATACTGACAAAGATGCAAAGGGGATAGAATTAAGGTTCTCTAAGAATTTATTTTAAATACAATTTTTACATAAAAATAGAATAAATATAAAAAAGTTTTAATTTATAAAATAACATATTAATATACAGAAAAGTCACATAAAAACAATTTGATATTAATAAAAAAATTAAAAAAATATAAATTAAAAAAACAAAATACACAATTTTACTTGGAAAAAGTTTGTAGATGCGTTTATCGGGAATCGAACCCGAATCGGCCGCTTGGAAGGCGGCCATGCTGACTATTACACCAAGTCTCTTTTTTGATCACCTGGAAGACTGACGCTTTTTTATTTCGTCTGTATTTTCTACTGTTATTTCATACTAAGAGACCTTTGCAATTAAAAACTGGCCAAAAATGGTTAACAAAATAAATGCAAAAGTTACGCTAATGGAGGAACATGCAGAAATACTAAAATTTTTAGCTGAAAATTCAAAAAAGCATGGGAAATATGATTGGGTGATGGTACTAAATAAATTTAACAAGCTAAATTTGATGACAACTGTCGACAATTCTATCGAGACGAGGAGAAGAATAAGACATATTGCTGGTAAAGTTTCGGAAGTGGATCCATCTAAATTTTTATGGGTAGAGGAAGCTCTAAACAGGAAAGAAGTGATCCAGTCACAAAATGAATCCAGCAACTCATCAAATGTATCATCATATATTGATACGCAAGATACCAATTGTGATGAAAATAGTGATGACAAAAGAGTACCTAAAGACAATCAGTTACCACATGATGATAAAGTTATTAGAGAGTATTGGTTAGAAAGATTCAATATCCTGTTAAAACAGAAAAAGTTACCAAAAAGGATATATTATTGCAAACCTTATCAATGGCAATGGAATCTGGTAAACAGTATCCTTGAAAGTTTTATCGTCAATTTGGATTTAACTGAAGCAAAAAAGTTTATATTTGTTGCGGGTGTGTTGCTCAATGAAATGACCATGGGAAAAAAATTTAGAAAAGGAAAATACTCTGACAAACTAAAAAAGAAAATAAGTGAAAATAAATCACTTCTTGAAAAAGTAACCAATAACTTTGATGATCCTTCATTACAAACAAAACTTCGTAAGAAATTCCCTAAAAGGAAAAATTTTTGTAAAAATGACTGGACATCATTCTTGAGTATACTAATCAACAAGCAAACATCTTCACTAACTTACTGGCTTAACAAGGAAAAGTTGTCTAGAATACGTACAGCTTTTGATGCCAAACCATCACTAAAATCAATCCAAATGTTACTTAATAAGAATAATAGAAAAAATGATTTGAATATGAATGAAGCAACTAATTTTTATAAAAATCTTTATAAAGAAGTTGAATTTGATCTGGAAAACGCAAAAGCTAAATCGAAAGATTTTATTGAAATGTATTGTTCTCAAGTTAATGGAAGAGAATTGGTACCTGCTTTTTCCATATCAGATATCATTGCAAGATTAAGTAATTGGAAGTCTCCTGGACCGGACAAGATATTTGGAATCTTATACAAGAAACTACCATGTGCTTTCGACAAACTTCAGAGTTATATCGAAAAGTGCATCGAGTCATCCAGTATTCCATCTTCAGACACAAAGGCTATAATTTACTTGTTACACAAATCGGGAGATTCAAATTCAGTTACCAACTATAGACCAATATCCTGCTGCAACACAAGTTACAAAGCCGTAACTGCTTATTTGAACGAATTTATAATTGCTGCTACTGCTGAAACAGTTATGAATCCAAATGAACAGTTGGCTAATGCTAGAAATGTATGGGGAACTTGTGTGGCTCATTACCGGGATTCCAGTTTGGTTTTGGATAAAAAATTCACTGCAAATAAAGCAAAAAATACTTTGGTTTCGGCATACGTGGATTTTTCCAAAGCCTTCGACAGCCTCCATCAACCATTCATCAAATACTTGATATCATCGTTGTCAATACCTGAAAAGGTTAAAAAGTTAATTTGTGGTATCATTGGTTCATGGAAGAGTAAAATCTTTATGGAGGGAAGAACAGGTAGTGAAATAAGTATTAAGAGAGGGGTATTGCAAGGAGACAGTATGTCACCAAGTTTATTTTGTCTATGCATGAGTTGGATCACCTTCGAGTTGAACAAACTGGATAAAATAACATATAATGTGGGCCGTAGCAAACCAATCGGTAATGTTAAGAATAATAATAGAGTATTTAACCACTTGTTCTTTGCTGACGACCTGAAGTTGTATTCAAGTAGTGGTAAATCTCTAGAATTATTGTTCAACAAAGTATGCGAGATTGGTAGTATCTGTGGTGTGAAAGTCAATAAAAGCAAATGTGGCAAAGTAGCATCTGTACAAGGTAAAATCAAACCGGAATGTGCCAACAATGATGAACTTGATCCTAGTACCATGGATGATATACAAATCTTTGATCATGAGAGTGATCCGTATAAATGGTTGGGGATCTATCAAAAAGTATTAGATACAGCACCTGAAAATCTCGAACGTATGAAGGAAAAGATTATTTGTAAAGTAAAGCAAATATGGCAGTCAGACCTTCACATTGGTCAACTGGTAACATGTCATAATCAAATAGTTCCAGCTATTGCTGAATATGTTGCTGTAACAATGAATAATCGTTGGAGAGAAACTATGAGATTTATTGAAGACAAGGTTGATCAAGCAATAGTGAATAGGTTAAGGGATTTAGGATTAATCCAGAAAAATACAAGTACTGCTAGACTTTATCTTCCTACGTCTTTGGGAGGGTTGAATTTACTCAATGTTCGTTATAGATGTGAACTGACATTAACTGTTAGTATTATATACAATCTAATGAATGTTGATACCATACCAGAAACATGCACGCATTATCATGTTAGTACATTGAAGGGACAAAGATCTTGTGTAACTGATCTTCAACAAATTCTAGCTCAATATTACAATCTGAAGAATGATGAGGTCAAAGTCACTCCAATGTTCAGTAGCTATAAAGAAGGAATGAACTATGTACCTCTTGAGATTCGACTGGGCAAAGATTGTTACAAGTTCTCAAATGTCGATGATGCAAAAAAGATGTTTAAGAAGCATTTTAAAAAAGTGTTTATTGAACAAAAAAGTGAAAAATTCAGTAGAAATCTGGAATATGGTAAATGGAGATTAAAATGTAAAGATGAAGTAGATAGTGATTGGATAAGAGGTGGCATTAGCATAAAGCATGTGAGGAAATTATTTGCTGCATCTGAGGGACAAACAATAACAAAGTGTCATTGGAAATTTGGTAGCAATGAGTTTGTTGATAGAAAATGCAGACATTGTGGGCAAGCTGTTGAAACCGTATACCATATCCTCAACCGGTGCGAGAAATTCAAAAAATCACTTTTCGTATCTCGCCACAACAACATGGGAATTGCTATTTTAAGAAGGGTTCTCAAAAAATATGGATTCAGTTATGTTAAGGGTAGAAAAATATATAAGAACAATAATGCTGAAATATTTTTCGATACACCTTACCCCTTGCTATCTCAAGTTGTTGCTAGTAATCCGGATATGGTTATCATTGACAAACAACGCAGGAAATCTTATGTTTTTGATTTTGCAGTCAGTTTCTTTCCAAATATGAAGCAAATGGAGAGCATAAAAAAGGTTAAATATACCTGGAACGGTACAGTTGAAGTTAATAATAGTAATTATCAGGACATTCATAAACAACCTAAATCTACAAATTATGCGAGTGCTTTAGAGGAAGAGACTGGATATGAATGTATGTTCATCCCCGTGGTATTTTCTTCTTTCGGTGACTGCTTTAGAGGAACAAAAGATTTGTTGAACAAGGAATTCAAAATTGGTAAACTTGCTTCTAACAGAATGTGGGCACATGCTTCAAAGGAAGTTGTTTTAGGAAGTGTACGAATTATAGAACACCATTTAGCGTAAATTAACTAATAGTTAAATATTATTTTTGTATAATTTCCTTTAATGTTTAACTTTACTAATAATAAAATGACCATTACACCATAAACGCGATATTTCAAATGCACCAACTTTTTTCGCTCTTACATGTAGTATATTTTATCTAATAACTTATTTTATATATAACAATTATGTTTCAGTTTAAAAAACAATAAAGTATTTGTTAATTGATTATTTTTAATCTAATTTATTGTCAAATAAAAATATAATTAATATTTTTCATAATGAGTAAAAGACAGCTATTTTGACTGTTCCTCTCAATTAACTTAAAAAAATATAAATACCTCACTAACAGTTATATAAAAATAAATTACGCATAAAAAAACACAACTCTTTATAAAATATAATAATTTTGTTTCATCTATCAAAAATATAATTTTTTTGACTTGAATGTAATTTTATCTCAAATATTTCGCGTCTAAAAATTAAAGCGATAATTAAAAAATTACTTAAATAAGTTGACATTTTCTGTGATATTACTCTTGTTCTAAAATTTATGTTGTTTTCTACAATACATTACAAGACAATATTTAATATTATGTAAAATTATAAATGTCGTCATAAAGAGCATTTATTAAACATACCATAAGTATTTTTTCCAATATGTTTCGATAGTTTGAATTATTATAAATTATATTTTTCTACTAAATTATATTTATCTAATAACCTAAAGTTTTTTTTTAATGTTTTTCAAGGTAATTTACAAATCGAACTTATAAAAAGTTCTAAAAAATATTATACACTTTTGTTTATAATAAAATAACTTTAAAGTATTTTCATTTAAAAAAGTGCTAATACTAAAATAATATCGGACAATATAATCCACAATGTATTATAAAAGAACAAGTGAGGCTCTTAAATGAATATAATATCATAAAAAATATCAATAACGGAAAAGTTACATTACTTTAAAATACCATACATACATATTTGAAAAAAAATTTATGCAGTAACTCAATATTTTGCGTAGTTTACAACATTATTTGTTGTCGCGTGATATTTTTAAAATGTGAATAAGCTTTAATTTTCTTGACAGGTAGAACATTTTATTGAATTTCTTAAAGAACTATAGAAATTTTTTTTATTTTGTGTGTTGCTTATATGAAAAGAATATTTTAAATTAAGATTTAACATTTCTTTTTGTCGCAGACATTCAATGATAGAATTTAAAATGTTTGATGAGATAGTTAAATCGTGATCATTATTCTAATCATTACAAATTTTTTGTGCCTTTCGATTCATTGATAAAAAAACTGTCTACAAAACACTTGTTTTATGCAACCTTTTCGTATATTTTGTTTCTCAATTGATAAGAGCTCTTTTTTCATATTTATATCAGAAACATTTATAACTACACAAATACTTTTATGGCTATAAAAAGAAGTATATCAAAAATTTGATAATATGAGTAATAAGTATATCAAAAAGTATGAAGAAAATTTTAAAAGTTTTTCATTTTAAACATTGCTTACAAATGATAATACCATTAGCAATAAAATTGTAATACATAACCTACAATGTTATATATTTATGGACGAAAGCTATAAAAAATAAAAGAAGAAATTGATTACATTTAAAAAACCTTACTCATTTTGATCCTGATACAAGTCTTTTTGATAAGTAATGTTTTCCAAAAGCTTTTATATATGTAATAAGATTGGTATATATCAGTCAGATTTACAACAGAAACAATCCTTGAATCTTTTTTTTCTATAAGTATTGAATTTAATGCAAAGATGATTAACTATTTCATCTTTATTTTCACATTCTTCTAATTACTTTATTTCTATATTGTTTTAAAACCTTCCATAGTGAGAATATTTTAATTTACAGAAATAATTATATCACGATGAATTATTTTTTAATACTTTTAAATAAAATTGTATCATCCGAATCAGAATCGGATAAAATTTCAATGCATTCAATTCCATCACTCTTATTATGCTTTTTAGCTAGAGTCACTACATTCTCATTGCGCAAATTTTCTTGTTTTCTTGAGAAAGAAGGAGTAGAGCTGAGGTGTAAAGTGAGGATGATACGAGTGAAATTCAAAACTGTAGTAGAAACTGAAGATCTATATTTCATAACGTCATAGTATTTCTTTCCCATTGTCATTGATTTGACAATATTAGGTAGTACGACATGTCTGGCGTACCATAGGTAATTTTTGCTTTCTAATGAAAGGCTTTTGTTATCGTGATTTTTTTAATTCAAAAATTTGCTTGAATAAGCATTCAGCTGCTTCTGGTATTTATCTCTTGAATCATAAACGATTATGCACAATAAAGTATTGTAAGCCTGGACAAATCCTTTAATTAATTTATTGATATTGTGATAATACTGATAAATTTGATAAATGTCTCCGTATTTACATTCATCTTCAATATTACATTTTTTATTTCTAACATCTACTAATCTTTTAACGTAACCCAATATCTTGCAATGTCTACTAATATTTTTGATCATGAGCATAGAATTTATTAACATGCATGGGGAAAACATTTCATTCATCCATATTTTAATTTTATAATTATGCATAGCCGGACATGGGCATTTATCACTTATCACTGATATTATTATCAGTGATACATCTATCAGTGATAAAATTTATCACTGATAAGTTTTGACAGAAATCACTGATCATTTTGGAACATACTATCTGATCAGTGATAAAAATTTATCAGTGATAAGTTCGCTTCTTCTACAATGAACAATGATAACAAATGTGATGTACTATTATCACAGATAATAATGCAAAAGTTATTTTATCTTTGATATTTTTTGGTATTAAGATTTAAAAGAAAATTTATCAATGATTTTTGAATAAAGTTTTATTTTCAATTGAGGAATATTTAACATGTTTTGATTAATTAATGAACAAAATTTTTAAATATTATTATAATTCAAAATTTTTGTATAAAAATATGCTTTTTTTAATTTATAGAGGAAAATGATTTTAATGATGTTATTAATAATATTGAAGAATCACTTAATTTTAATGATAGTGAATTTGATCCAATAGAAGTTGATGATGTTTTTTCATTTAATAATGCAGATAATAATGTTAATGCAAAAAATCTTTTAACTCATTTTAAATCACCAATACGTATATGGTGCTAAAGCCATAAACTAAACCTACTGTTTTAAGTTTTAGTAAATATGGAATGCTTCAAACTTATGCAACACATTTATACATATTGCGTATCTATTGGACGTCGCGATAAAGTAAATATTTATTTGAAGCAACATACCGGTAAAGGAATTATTTTGGTACCCAAAATCAGTTGGATATATGCATATCGCATGATTCATAGGTTCATACAATTATCTTCTCAATTAAAAAGATTCAATAATTTTTATTTTGACAATGAAAATATCAATGCTGCTAAAGAAATTGAAAGTTTATTAAACATTTTGTACATAACTTCCGAAAGTATGCAGAAAAACAGTTTTGGTATGAAATATGTTGTTTTTATCTTAGGTAAACTATATTTTTTGGTAAAAAAATTAGGAATAAGAGATCAATTTAAAAATGCATATTTTTAAAGCTGCAAAAAAAAAAGATTTTCTGATGTTTTGGATATATCTAAAAATCCAATTTTCTGCATTTTTAAGATTTTGCCTAACATCGTCAGAAAAAAAAACTGTTATTAATATGCTACAAAAACAGTTTAATTTAAATAATGGAAATGATTCAGTTCATAATAATGATAAAGATGATGATGATTACATATCAGAACTAAAAAAAAATAATAATAAAGATGTCAATTCTATAATTTTTTCGGATCCATATTTTCAAACTCTACCATATTTTGAATTTTAAAATATAAATCTTCAAAAATATTACACAGCAATTATTACAACACCTGCATCTATTGCTAGAGTAGAGGGAACATTTTCTTATTTGAAAATGTTATTAGACGGCAGAAAGTCGCGTACATCTATGGAGACAGTAAAAATGAAGCTTTTATAAATTTTTTACTAAATAATATTTAAAATTTGTCTTATGTGATGTTAAAATAAATATTTTAATCGATTTTAGTAATTAAAAGGTTTGTAATTTTAAAATACAAAATATTTTTTAAACGTCTAACTTAAATAAAACTGTATAATTGATAAAATATTTATAATTAAAAATTTGTTTCACTTTACTGTTTGAATTATCTTTAAAATGGCATGTGATTTTTAAAATTTTATTTGTCCAGAAAAAACTATTATACTTATAGAAAAATTTTTTATTTATTATTTAATTAAAATATACTATTTATCAATGGAAGGTAAATCATTATTCAAAAATCATTGATAAATTTTCTTTTAAGTCTTAATATCAAAGATAAAATAACTTTTGCAATATTATCTGTCATAAAAAAACATTACATTTTTTATCATCGTTCAAAGTTGGAAGAAATAATTTATCACTGATCAGATAGTATGTTCCAAAATGATCAGTGATTTTTGTCAAAACTTTTCACTGATAAATTTTATCACTGATAGATGTATCACTGATAAGTTTTATCACTGATAAATGTATCACTGATAATATTATCACTGATAATTGATAAATGCCCATGTCCGTGCATAGCTTAAGTCTGATACAGAAAAACAGAAGATGATTATTGATAATGAAACAAAACAACAAAAAATAGCTAGATAAGATGATTGACAATAAAAAACTAAGTTAACCAATGAAAAATATACAATTAACTATAAAATTATATCGATTAACATTTTTTCAACAGTGTGTGTTTCGTCATTTAAAGATTTTTGGACAATTGTTAAACAATATTTAAATAAATTTTTAATGAACAGTTAATATTTTTTCTACGTTTTTTAATTTTATTTATACATTTTGTTTGAGCAGTGCATTTATTTTTTTGCGCTGCCATAACCTAAACCTCCACTTTAGTTTCGGTCACTGAGATGTCACCGAAAATAAAGGAAGACTGAGACTAAATAAAAATAAACATCAATGAACACTTTAATAATAGAATAATTATTTTTAATAAAAAAAATTAATTTAGAGACAGAGTGAAAAATATCGACAAATCTATAAAAATTATATATAGTTAAATAATAAAAGATGTTTTTATCTTATAAAACCTGTTTTGTAAGTCAATTAGACATTTTATATACAATAAAAATTTTACTATCTTCTCAAATTTTTATCTTATTAATAAAAAGAACAACCATAAAAGTATATGTTAAAAATTTATTCGGCTTGAATCTTTAAGAGTGTGAGCATAAGGTAAATTTCATAATAAAAAATATATCACTAATAAGAAAATTTTGTTTCTATCATAACCTTTTTCAAATTCTATTGATTTTTATAAGTATTTTGTTAAAAGACGCGATTTTTCTAACTTAGAAGACTAGATTAGTTCCAGTTTTTTGTTTCCAAAATTAGACGAATTATTTTGCAATGAATTTTTTCAAATATTTTTACTCAGTTTTGCTACTGCGTTTACTCTTTTTAAATTTTACGAAATAAAATGCTTTATATATCATTAGAAAGATATAATTACAGTGTAGCATGAAAGCTAAATGATATTGAAATTGAATTATAATTAGTCACGTAATTTACCAAAAAGTTGTAATTATTTAGACAAATTAATTTAAAAGTAAAAAATCTATAATTTTTTGATAATTTCACTAAAACAAACAAGATAGTATTCTTTACATTGATCTCTGTCTATCTTAAAAAATGAGAGTACAACAAAGTTTATAGATCAACAACAAAAATGAATTATGCTAATTTAAGTGTCAACTTTTTTTTTGTTTTTCCAGCAAAATCAATTTTTATACATACACAAATCATTAGAAACTCGACCATTTTTTATCTTCCATTACTCAATAGATGTATTCTTTTTTTATTTTAAGAGGAAATATAAATCTCTGAAGCTTTAGACTCATAAGTGGTTAAATTATTATTAAAACCATTACTTCCTTGTATAATTTTGTTTTTCGGAAATTTTTCGTAAAAGTAAATCTAAATACAATTATTTCTATATTTAAATATTCAATAAATATATTTTCTTTCAAATTGAGAGAAAATGGGTTGAAGTTAACGAAGTAAAAATGTTTGAAGTCATCTGAAATTAATGATAAAGAAGAAGTTGAGTGAAAGTAAATTTTTATAGAAGAATTAAGTAAAATTTTTATTAATAAATATAAATCATTTGATAATTCACACAATTATCTTTTATATTTTGAATAAAAAAAAGTTTTTACATTTCTTTTTAACAAATGCGTTACTTGGCATCTGATAAATCATGTAACATTATTCAACTTTGTAACTTTCAAAGAAATTTGCAATGATTGAATGATGATAAATACAATTTTAAGTGAAAATATTGTATTTAAAATAATATTTACTTTTTTTTACACGTGAATTATTACATTTTGATAGATTTAACACTCAGATCTATTACAGCATGACAGAATTTGATACCTCTGATCCGACATTAGTAATGAATAAAATGAAAGAGAAAATCAGATAAGGTGTCTGACAATACAAAAGGCAATTAATCATTGATAAGCACAATGAGTAACTGATAATTTAAACCGTATTGAAGAATTTTATTAAATTTTAGATAAGATGAAACGTGATACAGCTAAGCTTTTATAATTTGAAACAAATGTTGAAAAAATAACCTGTGTTGCCGATCAATTATAACATAACTTTTAGCTTTGTATTTTGATCTTCCTGACAATTTTACACTCAATTTTTATGTTTGATACAAAATAACAGAGGCCGATAGTTGAAGATAAATAAAGAAGCAGTTAATCAATGAAAAATTACTGATTAACTAGTAATTTTGACTATGTTGAAGAATTTTGACCAACTTTTTTCAATTGATTTACCAAGTATCATACAGTATGATAAAAAACTTTTATAGAAAGTTAGGACTTTTAGTTAATAATAGAAGTGTGTTTTGACCGGTAAACAGACTTTTTAGGTATATGTATTGAATTTTTTGAGTAGTTTTAGAAAATTTTTCATACTGTTTTTTATTTAATTTTTATTTATTTTTTGAACTTTAAAATTAAATTTTTCTTAGTTTTTATATCTTTTTCACTTTTTACTTAAGAATTACATTTACTACGAATGTATTGTTTTAATTAGACCATGAACATACTTGAAATTAAGAAAAATTATTTTTAAGAATTTCTTTTAATTTAACAATTTTAATAATAACTTGCAATGGATGTCTTTTGATCACTATAAATGATCGAAAAATCATGTCTATGACATTTTTTTAAGACTTTGAAAAAATTTTTTTATAGTCGGAATTAGATACAGTGCAAATAAGATGTTATTATTGATATTTGACATTTTTTAAAGTGATAAAGATGTTACATAATGCATTTTTCTTTGGAAGACTAACTTTTTTACAAATTTTGCGATAGAAACAAATTTTCATATTAATTAGTTTTTTAATCACAGTTATTTTGTAATATTTTTAAATGTATTTTTTACATTTTTCAAGACCTTACTATACTAGTTATTCACCTCGATAAGAATATGGAAATCGCCAGAACTCTAAAATAATATTAGCCATCGAAAATGAAGAATTAAAAAAGTTTTGTGAAACTGAATCTCAAAGAAAATGACATTTGAGAGAAAGAAAAACGAATACCGATGAAACCTTAAAGAATGTTCTCAGAAATCTGACACAGTGTAATAAAAAAAAGCTTTGTCTTCTGAAAAGAATGTACTACAAGAATACCACACTGTTGAAAATTGGTATAAAGTCATCGAGAATTAAGTTTAAAAAGTGTGACATAAAGAATTTTTTATTAATATACACATTTTTATTGAATAAATATTTTGATATATGAGATGAATAACTGCCAAATTTTCCATAGATGAGATGAATCAAATTTAAAAAGAGATGTTATTCGATCATGTAAGTGATTGAAAAATCATGTAAAGGTAGAAACAAGAGGAAACAACAATGAATCGCTCAAGTGTGATACATAATAACAGAAGTCTGATACAACACCTCACCAAATATTAACTCCCTCACTCCTGTGATAACTGTTTCCTTCAAATAGTGGCGCATTGAAAAGACACGCCATACAAGAACTAGAATTAGTCATCGAGAATGACAATACAAGGAATATAATACACAATTAACATTATTAATATATATATTTAAAAGATGTTTTTCGATCACAACAGTGATTGAAAAATCATCTATAAGTAGAAAGAAGAAGAAACAACAATGCATAGCTCGAGTTCGATACATAATTACAGAAGATTTTATCAATAATTTTGAAGGTACATCAAATTATCAAATGTATTTTACAACAAATTAATGTATCAATTATTTTATAATCAACTTTATATGACACAAGTATTTTGACTCACTATTTCAATACATTTATAAGAAAAAAATTATTATCAATATGACGATTTTAATATATAACAAAAATAATAATCAACAACTTTAACACACACAATAAACATTTTTAATACTAACAATTTTTAAACAAAAAAATCAATTATTTAGGTGAAATAAATGAATTAACAAGAATCAGTTAATACTACAGTTATTGTTAAAAATTTAATTATCCAATTATAAAAAATATTAATTAACCATTATAAAAATTCCTCATTAATTATAAAAAATCCTCATTAATAATTATAAAAATTCCTCATTAACTATTTTAATTATAGAAAATTATCATTATGATAAAACCTTTTCAGATGTTTTTTAATCTCTTTCGGAGATTAAAACTTCATCTAAAAGTTATTTTTTATATACTTAAAGAGATTTTTTACAAGTCTGACACATCTTTTCTTTTACTTATGCTACGCATCTGAATTTATGCACTGCCGTAGTTTGACACCCCATACAGGAACTAGCTGTAGTCATCGAGAATTTTAAATGTAATATAATCTGTTCAGATGTTTTTTAATCTCTTTCGGAGATTAAAACTTCATCTAAAAGTTATTTTTTATATACTTGAAAAAATTTTGCACAGCCAAACTCTGTTACAAAAAATAATAAAAAATAACAATAATAATAAATAAAATACACTTTTAAAACAAATTTCAATTAATTAATCACAAAAAATTGTAATTAAAAATATTTAAAAAATACCAATTAACAATTTTAAAAAATACCAATAAACAATTTTAAAAATTACTAATTAATTAACAATAAAATAATAAAATATCTTCATTAACAACAATAAAAACTAATTAACTAATTATTAAAAATACTAATTAACTACCCAAAATCAATTAACCAAAGAAATTGAAACTCTTTGACACATTCTTAAAATTTCCCTTCACAAGTCTGACAAAAAATAACAAAAGATGATCGATCATTTGAATAACAATTTTACAACAACAAATTGACAAAAATTTTACTAACCAATTATAAATAATCTTTAGTAATCAATTATAAAAAATTCTAATTAACAACAACTAAAAATTCCAATTTATATTTCAAATAACAATTTTAAAAAGAATAAGAAATTTAATTAACATTTTTAAAAAGAATCCTAGAAGAATTTTGATACAATAATTCCCTAGATGTCTTTTGATCAGTTTCCTGGTCAAAAGATCATCTACAAATTTCCATTAAACATTCTTTCAAAAAATGAACAGAAGATTTTGCACACCTAAAATCTGACACACTGTCAAAAAGACCAATCAATGAAAAGAAACAAAAACAACAATCAATAAAAAATTTACTAAAATGTTTGTAAAAATACTATTTAAAAAATATAAAAAAGATTTATTGAACAAATAAATAAGATATACTACTAATATAAGAATTTTAATATATAACAATTAAAATAAACAATGTTTAATATAAATATACATTTATTTAATAAGAACAAGTACTTGTTATGTAAAATAAAATATTTTTAAATTAAAAAAATTAATTATTTAAGCAAAATAAATGAATCAGTAACAAATCTACAAAATTAATTACTACTATATTTATTGTTAAAAATTCAATTAATTAATTATTAAAAATTCTCATTAATTAAAAAAAATTACACTTTCTAATTTTAAAAAAGAATCTTTTAAGAGAAAAGAATATTAATTAAACCATTTTAAAAAATACTAATCAAAGATATGATAGATGTTTTTCTATCGCAACAGTGATTGAAAAATCATCTTTAGATAAAAAGAAGAAGAAGAAACATTTGATAGCCCGAGTCCAATACATAATACCACAAGTCTGATACATAATATCACAAGTTTTATATGTAATGACCAACTCCATTGGCCAATCAAAAAAACCAAATCCATTAGCGAATCACAATGAAACTTCATATAGTAACTGGAATGTTGTCATGGAGAATTAAAATAAGAAAGTGTGATATAAAGAATTTTAATTAATATACATATTTTTATTTAATAAACATTTCAACATGTGAGATAATTTAAAGTAGATGTTTTTCGATCATAACAATGATTGAAAAATCATCTTAAGGTTGAAGAAAGAAGAATGAACAATGCACAGCCCGAGTTCAATACAGAATAACAGAAGTCTGATACAACACCTCACCAAATATTAATTCCCTCACTCCTGTGACAACCTTTTCCTTCAAATAGTGGCGCATTGAAAAGACACGCCATACAAGAACTAGAATTAGTCATCGAGAATGACAATACAAGGAATATAATACACAATTAACATTATTAATATATATATTTAAAAGATGTTTTTCGATCACACAGTGATTGAAAAATCATCTATAAGTAGAAAGAAGAAGAAACAACAATGCATCACTCAAGTTTGACCCAGAATACCACAAGTCCGATACAACTTCTCACTCAATATTGACTCTTTCACTCCTGTGATAACCTTTCCCTTCAAATAGTGGCGCATCAAAAAAACCCACATACAGGAACTAGAAATAGAGTCATCGAGAATGAAAAAGAGAAAGAGTGATAGAGAGAATGATAAAAAGAGAGAGAATTACTTGAGAAAGAGAAAGAAAAAAGAATGAGAAAGAAATGTCTGATACAGTTTAATAGAAGAAGAGCGAAGCATAAAAAAAAATGCACTGCCAAAGAAGTACACTCCACATAGGAACTAGAATAAAGTCATTGAGAATGAAAAAAATGATGATTATTGACAACTCTTTTAAGCCTTTTATGTTTAATAAAATCTTTTTCCATTTTTTAATTTGTTTTTTGTATTTTTTTTTAATTTTTACTTATGCAATGCATTTGATTTTATGTACTACTAGAATTGCACATCTCACATAGAATATAGTAGCATGTCATCGAAAATGAAATAGAGATAGATGATTTACTATTATTTAAATAACTGAAAAATTATTTATAAGTAACATTCTACACTTCAAGTCTGATACAGAACTCCCACGATTTCTATAATTGTACACTTCATATAGGAACTAGAAGTTAAGTCATCGAGAATGAAGTAACATTCACAAGTAACAACACTTTTGCACAGCTGAAGTCTGTTACAGAATTCCTTTCTTCTTGAGCTTTGCATTCATTTCAAAATGCACTGTCTCAATACCCTACTCCATATAGAAGTAGTAATCAAGTCATCGACAATAAAATAGATGTTTTTCTATCATGTAAATGATGGAAAAATCATTAGAAATAACATCCTACACTTCAAGTCTTATACAGAACTCACATGATCTTCAAAATTGAGGTCTTATATAGAAACTAGTAGTCAGATCATTGAGAATGAAGAAATAGTAGAAGTTTTATAAAAAGTGGTTTTTTTTTTGTAAAATCAACATTTTTTATTAGTTGATTTTTTAACTTTGAGCCATAAGAAGGTGAGGAAGTAGGCACGCTTTCAAGAAAATTTCACAAAACATGTTTGATAAAGAAAAAAAATATTAGAACATCCAGAATAAACCAAAAGAAAAGAATTTGTATGCAGTAAATAAATAATATTTACTTTTAACATAACAATTTTAATACACAACAATACTAATATATAACAATATACAATAGATATCTTTTTATCAGTTAAAGTGATCAAAAGATCATCTGAGATTATTTTTTTATAAAAGACAAAGAAAAATACTTTTATAGCTGAAATCTTATACAATACATTTACAATTCTTTCATTGATTAATTACATTTTATATGGTAAAGATGATTTTTCGAGTGTTTGTTTTGATTTTTTTATAGAATTCTCTACACATGTTTTATTTTTTTTGTCTTCTAATTTTATTTTCTACTTGAACATTGCATTATTTTAGCTGCTTCTCTACAATCGAAAGCTTATACAAGAAACAGGGTGATGGTCATTAAATACTGAAACAAGTCACGATCTCGCTTCGTCCGTCGCGATTTTCTCGCAGGACCGGCTTTTCCTTTTTTCAATGTACTATATTCTTCATTATTTTCATAAAGCTTGCTTTAACTTCGTTTTCGGCAAGTCAGGGCTGATCCGCAGAGCATACTTTTTTTATAAAATTATTTTTATATTAACTTATTATTTAAAATATTTGTATAAAAATTTGTTCCATCGAATTACATATTTCTAGAGAAAGAAAATAACCGAAAATATACTGTTATTATATATTAATATATGAAATATTTCTCAGTTTGAGAATTATTTTATAACGTCCAATTTATTGAAGCAGTTTTTTATGTCCAAAAGATGAGTAAAAACTAATATTTGAACAATATCAAGCAACTAAGTAATTGACTTTCTCTTATATTTCTGAAATTGGTATAAACGACTTAATATTATTCATCTATTAACTGCATATTTACGTCAACTTTGCAAATATATAAATAAGAAAAACCAAACAAAATCATTACCTAAAAAAGTTTCTTTCGTTTCTATGCTATAAACTTCGTTATGGCTTTTTATTTTAAATCAGACTTTGATCTATGTACTACAATTAGTTTTGTTTACTTAAACAACTTTTGCATAAAGTTGTAACACTAAGAAATTTTAATTTTTGCTAAAAAATGGTCGTAACATTTTGGTTCACAACTTAGATAATTTTTTATAAATCTTTTTAAAATTAAATTTCTTCCTTATTGTGTACTTCCACCTTTAAAATGAGTCATAAATCAAACAATTTTATTAATTTTGAAAAGAGTATTTCTGTAACAAACCTATGCAAAAATTTGTTCTAAAAAGTGATGTTTTTTAAATGTGCTTGACCACCTATGAACACAAACTAAAAATTCATTTATTTAAAATGTACACAACAGATTATGTAAAATTGTCTTACATTTACAAAAAATAAATTTTTACAAAAGTATATTTAATTGTTATACAATTTTACCAGAAAATGTACGAAAATTCTACCTAAAATGTGTAACAATTCTATCTAAAATTGTACCTATACAAAAATTAGTAAAATTGTATTACAAACTTCTCTGAATTGTCGTTATATCTTTTAGTGAATTGTATGACAATTTGCATTAGATTGCAATCATAAATTGCAGAATTTCTAATTTGTGTGAACTAAAAGTTTTATGACACATTTTCCGCACTGAGAGCAAAATACATTTAACTACTATCTTATCATAAAAATGGATTAGGTTGGAAAAAAATAAAGCTGAAGCCAAAATTGATTTTTGTGACAAAAATAGCGAATTTGTTGGCATTTAGTTAAAAATAACGTCTTTCGTTATTAAGCTATAAACTTCGCGAGACTATCTTTTTTATGTTAGATTTAGATCTTTATAACAAACATTATTTTATTCGTTTCTATTAAATTATCAATAAATTAAAGTTTTTTAACTTTAAAGTTTTTTTCCAAAAAGGTTATCATTCTTTGGTCATTACCTTAACCAGTTTCAGTAAATTTCTAAAGTATTGCGTTTCCGCTCTATTCTGAAATTGTAACTTTTATGATGACATACTAATCAAATTATTTTATTAACTTTGAAGAAAGTTTATTTTCTGATCAAAACTGTATTAAAGAAGGGGTCAAAAAAGCTGTTTTTAAGAATAACTTGACCAAATTTTGACCGAAAATTTTCCAAACTGACTCAGGCCTACTAGTTAAAAATAACATAACTCTTGGCTATTTACTCATAAAAATCGATTTTATTTAAAAGAAGTTGTGAGAAAGACAATTTTTTTATTTCTTTTTATTATAGATTCTATAAACAGTTTTAAGAATCTACACCACTAGAAAAGTTTATATAATAAGAAAATTGAAGAGATGTTAGATTATGAAGAAATCAAAGAACACAACATTTAAATTAAAGCTTAAGATCAGAGATTACAACCAAACACTCAATTGTTAATTTAAAACTTTTTGTTACTGATGTAATTAATAATACAGCTAATTGTGACTAATTTATTCTACCTTTCTTTTTAATTGAGAATGTTAAATCATCTAAAATCTACTTAATCGTCTTCACTATAATTAGTAAAATGTGTTGTTGTCTTATCTACTTTTTCCGTGTCGTAGTACACACAAAAAAAAAGAACACAGGTTTGCAAAAAATGTAATAAATTTGTCCCACCATTAAAATTCAAATTTTCTTTATTTGCGACTAATTTTGTCTCACTATTTCGCATATAAAAATTACATAGAAAATTAAAAAATTATTAAACATTAATTATTTAATATAAATCCAATATTTTTAAAAGAACTTTTTTGTTTAAATTAATGAAAAAAATTTCAATCATTCCTAAATTATTATAACATCCACATCTCATTTTTGAAATAAATAATATAGTATAGACAAACAGAAGTATTTAATATTTGTGCTTTATTAATAGTTTTTAGAAAAACAACTAAAAAAGGTAACTATTTGAATTTACTGGTTTTGGTATAATTTATTTATTTACATGATGTAAATTTTTTAACTATTAAATATTTTCTAAAAAATATATGATATCGGTGAAAACAAAATCTCTAATTTTTTCATAGACTTTAAAGAATGCCAAATTTGTCGGTTAAAGTTGATTTTGTTTTAAAAACACACACAGAAAAAAAAACACAAGTTTGCATAAAATGTAACAATTTGTCCCACCTAAAAAAATTTGATTTTTCTTGATTTGCGTCTAATTTTATCGCAATTATTTTGTAGATGAAAAATTAAAACAATAATTAGTGAATTATTAAAATAAGTTTCTCTTTTTTTAGTATACTACTTTTATTCCAGAACATAAGTTGTTTTCTACAATACATTTTTAAATACAAGATTAGAATTTAATTCTATGTAAAATTACAAACACTTTTATAAAAAAAACATTTTTAACATATTACAGTACATTTTTTAAATATTTTTTAATCGTTTGAATTATTATAAATTGTATTTTATAAAATTTTCACGTTTGATGCTCTAAATTGTTTTCATAATGTCTTTTGAACCCAAGAATTTAAGAGTTATCTACATCAAATATGCTATATCCTATGACATTTTGCGCCATCTTTTTTATCAATTTGCGCCATTTTTATCATTTTTGGTACATCTTTTTGACCAATTTGCGCCATCTTTTTTCAGACGGTAGACATTCGTTTGTCCATGGTTACTCATATTTTTTCCTGTTTTAATGTCATTTCGCTTGATCACAGGTGACCACGGGCAAGTTAATTTCCATCGTCTCTTTTTTAACTAAATTAGAGTAGGGGTCGCTGTAAAGTGCAATACCGTGTGTGAACTGAATCCAATGGAATAATTAAAAAATAAGTTAGTAAAAAATAAAAAAGAGTGCTTTTTCGCTTGCCCATATTATGTATGTTTCTTAAAAAAATCATTTTTGTTACCCAATGGACAAGCGAAAGTCACTTTTTTCAATTCAATTCCACTTTATTTTAATAATATTATTTTACTCTTTAACATACCTAAATTATGTTGAAAGATAATTTATTTGGTATAAAAGATACATGTCGCAAAAATGTATTAAGATGGTGCAAATTGGTAAAAAAGATGGCGCAAAATGTCATAAGATGTAGCAAATTTTACAAATATGTAGCATATTTAATGTAGTTGACTGTCAAATTCCATTTTCCATGTCTTTTAAAGATCATCTTTTGTAAAATAAAACCAATATAGATAATAAAATAACACACAAGTCAATAAATTAACACAATTTATTAAAACTCTTGTTTTTTAGAAAATAATCATACAATTTATAGACATTTTTATATTCAAAATTACTATAATATTTAAAATTTCTTCTTTAAAATTCATAATTTATAATTTCTTTTCATTAATATTAATATTTTATAATATTCATATTTCACTCCGGGGCTGGCAGGTTAAGTTGAAGTGGTGGAACTTTTTCACTTGTAGGAAACAATTCATCAGGATCATTGTATTTTTTGATAGATTCTAACAGTTCATTAATAGATTCACCTTTAGCCAATAGATCTGCTACATTGTGAGGTTCCAACTGGTGACCTTGAACATGATAAATCCTGTAGTTTGGGTGGTGAATCTCCATAATTGATTTCCATTGATTGATATGAGCTGGGACTTTGTTTCTCGAGTTCCTCTTCCCCTCCTCAGATAACCAGAGCTTTGCCCATCCTTGATTGACAGAATTTACCACATAACTGTTATCTGAAAAAATGTCTGCTTCACCAACACCCTTTGATTGTAAAAGCTTCATGCATTCCATAAGAGCTTCAACCTCCATACGCGGTGAGGTAACTCGCCCTCTTAAATATCCACGCTTGCTAATAAAAACAGGAATTCCATTAAGTAAACCATAAATACCAACACCATGACCATTTTTAATTGATCCATCAATAAATAAAAAATTCTTATGTTTAGATTTTCTAATTAACTCTAGAAGTTCTTTCATTGACTTTATTGAATTTTCCAAACACTCTTTATTAAATAACTCACGTTGATTGTACAAAAATGCATCATCATCCACATGATCATGATCCAGAAGCTTTAAAGTTTTATCATCATGTTCTAATGAAGTTGTAAATAAATTTGGAACATCCTTCAAGACCTCATCCAAATTATACTTATGATACCCATAGTGACAATGATCAACAGAAACATAATATTTCATATCTTCATGCAAAACAACATTTATACGAGAACCAAGTGTAGCAACCAATGTTCCAGCAAGATAAGTTGACGAAAGTTTTCCTTTTGGTAAAAAATAAATCATCTTATTTGGAACAACAACCTCCTTTGGTGGTAAGTAATCAATTTTTTTGTCATAAGAAGTATAAAATAATTGAGCAGCAGAAATTTTTCTCTTTGTATTTGCAAAATGATTAATAGCATGTACCGCAGCACTAATTGACGAAGATAAAGACATGCTTGATAACATAAATTTCTTAACCTTTGTTTTAAAAATGTGAATATACTTTTCTACTAAACCGTTACTAGCTGGAAAATATGGTATCGAAGTAACGTGATGTACATGAAATTCTTGAAATAACATAGCCAAATCAGGACCACACAAAGATGGTTCATTATCAGAAATTAAAATTGACCACGGAAATTGTTCAAGAAGTGGACGAAAAAACGATACCAGATTTTCTTGAGATTTACTTTTTAACATTTTGACCATTACATAATTTGAAAAACTATCACATAACATAATAATTGGATTATTATCAATATAACAAATATCATAGTGTCCACGCTCTCTTGGAAATAACGCTGGAGACCAACAAGTTGTTTTTTTATGGGTGGGAGCTTTCATCCGTAAACATAAAGAACATTCATCTAATACACGTGCACAAATAGAACTCCATCCTTTAAAAAAATACCATAAAGAAGCTTCATTAACCATTATAACAGTTCCTGAGTGAGACTGTCTATGAATTTCTCTAATTACTATTAACGCCAAATTTGATGAAATAATTGGCTTACCATCAATACATATAATACCTTCAATAACATTCAACAGTTCGATCTCCTCCCTCAAGTACTTTGGAATAGACAGCAAATATTCACCTTTTTTATCTAAAGAATCAAAATATTTAAATAAATTTAAACACACTACAGAAGAAGATTGATCAGCACGAATTTCACCATTAGTTAAATATTTAGTCAAAGAAATATCACTAAAACTAGAAATATCAATTTTCGCAGCAAAAATTTTGACCTCAACATTATTTCGCTCTGACTTTAATTTATTTGAAAAACGACACTCCATGTTAAAAATGACCAAAGGTGCTAGAAGAGATTGAATTCTACTTGAAGCATTAGAACTCAAATCCAATGGTGTTTGTAACATTTTTGATATCATTTTAGAAGTCGTAAGCCAAATAATATTTCTTTCAAAAATAAACGGTAGTGATAAATTGATGTAAGACGAAATTGAGAGCAACTCTTTCTCCAATTCTGAATAATTGTTCTCAGCAGAGGTATAAGTTCTCATGTAAATATCAATCATATCATCTTTTGCATTTCTCAATTCTACATGAAGAGATTCAGGTGTTGGTACATGATAAAGAAACAGATCTTCACCTGGTAATGGTGGTGTAAGAGTCAAGTAATTTTGAGTAGCATCTTTTAACCTTAGAAATGCCTTTTCACGAGCACTCGACCATACATAACCATCATTTTCATCATCCTTTCTTGGATACAAAGGATTAACAATTTCACAATAATTCTCAATATTCTTTGAAATAAACACATATTTTCCTAAAAAACGTTGCATCTCATTAACACTTTTTGGCTTCTCCAAATTCTTTAATTCGGCAATACGAGATGGATGAACAGAAATTCCATTACTTGAAATTAGAGAACCCAAAAATGTTACAGATTTCTTAAACAACTGCATTTTATGTATATTAAACTTTAAACCATTAATACTACATATCTTCACAAATTCAATAATTGCTGATCTCTGGGAATCCAAATCACCAAAAAACAACACATCATCTACATACCACAATGCATTCTTACTTAAAGGACGTAATAAATCACTAATCATCAAATGGAAAAGTCCAGAAGCTGACTTGATTCCGAATTGTAACCTATCACTCGAATAATAACCATAGCAAGTTGAAATAACATTAAATTTCTCAAATTCTTTGTTAATTCTCATCAATTTAAAAGCTCTACGAAAATCAAAAGTGCTGAAATACTCTGATTGTGAAATCTTGATTAACAATTCTTCTTTTGAAGGCACAGGCAAATCACAACCATGAATAAAACGATTTATCCAACGTGAATCCGTACAAACACGATTCTTCAAAGGTTCAATTGTAATAGGTAAAGCAACAATAGGATCAGCAATTGGTTTGATGTGTCCTAATTTAATTTCCTCAGACAAAAACTTTGAAAGAATCTTTCTACCTGAATCACTAATCGGATATGGTTTGAATATTTTGGAAGGTACATTTGATGCCAATTCAATTTTCACCTCTAACTTAGGTTCGACATTGCTTTCGTCAAATGTAGATTTGTTTCTAAGAAATTCATTCGCTAATTCTTTATCAAAAACATACAAATCATCCAAAACTTGCTTCAATTTCACTCTTTCATCAATAGCATGAGACGCCAATTCATCAATGCTCAAACCCAGAGCATGAGCTGTTTGAACAGTGATTAAGGGAGTCATTTCGTTGATAAAATATACATCAACAGCAACAGCTTTCTGAGTGGCAATGGAGTAGATAAGGAGATTTGCAACTGCAGCTACATCCTTTTTACCAACACCAGAAACAACCATTTGAGAGACTTTTCGAACATCAATTCCAACATTAACATAAGCATCAATCATGTAAGCAGGCAGAACATTAATTTCAGCACCAGAGTCAATGCACGCTACAAGTTGATGTGGTCCAAAATTGAAAGATTCAAACAACAGTGGAGCCTTGTTCCATTCATTTGGGTAAAATTGAGATTTCTCAATGGCCAGTGATAGAAGTTTAGCTTCGGTCGTTGGATTCAGATCAGTTTTCAACGGACAATTGGGACGAAGGTGACCAGGTTGTTGACAGTTGAAACATTTTTTTGGTACCATAACTTGAGGTGACGACAAGATCTTTGGTTCTTTTCTTCTTTCCTGAACATTTTCCGGGGAGGGACGGGGGAACAACAATCGAACACGTTGTTTGTCCTCATGGTCCTTAGCTTCACGCAGAAAAACCTCCAGTGTAATAGAAGAATGCTTAACCAAAGCTTCTTTGACAGGTTGGGGAGCATCATTTAACATTTTCAGCAATAAACATGAATCAACAGCAGCACGTGGAACAACATCAGTCAGCATTGTCTTCAAAGTAGCAGCAAATGAAGAGTAACACTCCGTTGATGGTTTCACAGCTTTATTGAACATCATGATCTTTTCAGCAGCAGAAGGTTCATAAAAAGTAGTACGAGATTGGATATAGCTTTCTATGTCATAAAATGAGAGATTGATGTCTTCAAAATGCTCATAGAATCGTTGCTTCTCCTTCTCAGATTGATAGATACAAAACAATTTCCCACACTCCATAGAATCCAAGGAGATGGAACGTAAAATTAATTCATTTTTAAAATAACGCGCATATGGTAGACTACCTCTGTAGTTTTCCATACTTTGAACAGGTATACTTGAAAGGTCCGGTAGATTCATTATAAAAACAGGATCGCCATGTAAAATAAAACCAATATAGATAATAAAATAACACACAAGTCAATAAATTAACACAATTTATTAAAACTCTTGTTTTTTAGAAAATAATCATACAATTTATAGACATTTTTATATTCAAAATTACTATAATATTTAAAATTTCTTCTTTAAAATTCATAATTTATAATTTCTTTTCATTAATATTAATATTTTATAATATTCATATTTCATCTTTAAAAATCAAACTTATGAAAAGTTATAAAATAATATAGATTTTTATTTATAGTAAAAAAATAACGTTTACATATTTTAATTTAAAATAAGAACGAATACTAAAGTAATATTTTTAATTAATAATACTTTGTGTGAGTAAATAATTACTGTTTTTCTTTATTATTGTTGTGAAATTTTTAAACTTATTGTCCTTAATAGATTGTTTAAAATAATGATCTTTATTAAAACATCAATAATTTTACACGAAATTGACCTTTAATAGCATTTTTTATAAAATAAAAAAACAAGTTAAGATCTAAATGGACATAATGTCATAAAAAATATCAAATTAAAAAAAGTCACATTAATTGAAAAAGTTAAACATATATATCTTTGTAAAAAAAACGGTAAAATGTATGCGACAACCCAATATTTTGCGTTGTTTAAAAATTTATGCTATTGCTTGATAATTTTAAAATTTGAATAATATTCAATTTTTTAAAATGGTGGGACATTTTTTTGCATTATAGATAGATTTGTCAAAATTTGTCCTTTTTTTCTGTGTATACTTTTTCTAAATCATTTTTGGAGTTAGGTCGAAATAAGAGCGACCAAAAGTTTTTGATTGTAAACAATTTGTTTTTTACTTTTATGATGTTTTAAAAAAAATATTAAAATTAGCAAACATTTTTATTATTTTTATAGATTTTTAAAAATTAAAAAATATTTTTTTTATACAAAAAAATCTATATTTTTTCAAAATTTTTTTCAATTTAATTAACTAAAAATCATTAGAAAAATGGGATTTAATAAAAATAATAAGGAATTTTATAGACAAATAAAGAATTTTACAAAAAAAATAAACTTCCCAGTAAAATAACCAAAAATGCTTACAAATCAAAACAAAGATGATAGTCAAAGATCCATTGAAGAGTATCTCGGCACTGATAGTCAACATCACTTAGATAGGCAGACGAATTGACCAGTTGCTTTACTAGTTAGAAAAAAATCCAGGAATTCTTAAGGTTTCAAGGCTGCATCTTAGTTTTTCTAATACTAATCAACTTTAACCCAACGTCTCTCATAAAGGCTACCAATTAATAATAATTAATTACACTTATATGAGGTGAAAATAATAGCAGTGCTTGCTAGTGAATGCGCAATGCTTTAGCTTCATCAAAAAATGAATGAAACAAGTTAATTTACTTTAAAAAAATCAAAAAATCTACTCAAAAACACAAATGCTGTAAAAAAAATTGCTAAAATGCTTTAAAATATGTTTGTTTATAGTTATTTATGTATAAAGAAATAAGTCATTTTTTTGAGATATTTAGTATTTCTCAAAACCTTATTATAAGAAGATAAATATCACTAATGGATTGTCATGGTATATAAATCATATAATTTTGATATCTTATTTTTTAAAATAAATTTGATCATTCAATTTATATTGTGTTACCTACATCATTGATTTCGCCAAGCACGGTGTCGATACCGAATAACACATGCTTATAATACCAAAATATTAAAAAAAAATCATTCTAAAACACAAATGCTGCACAAAAAAAATAAGCTGCAAATGCTAAAAAATATGTTTATTTATCGTTATCTATGCTTAGAATATTCTCTATCTCAAAAAAAACTCCACTAAAAAACAATTTGACGCTGGTCACTATTAATCTGAACTTTAACCATTTGGTATATTGTAGATTGAAAGTCACTCTCATGTTTATGGAAAATTGACCAAATTTGTTAATGTTGCGTAATGTTAGAGCATAAAAATAGTGAAATTTACAAGTATTTTTACTTTAACTGTAAAAAAACATGATTTTTTAGTAAGTTTTATTTTTTACATTGGAGGTCACCATCTAGTATATGAAAAATCAGCCATATTTGTTAATGTTTATATTGTAGTATTAACAAACTACCTAAAAATAAATTGATTACAATCAGTGAAAAACAATTACATTCTTATGTCGAGAAAATTAAAATAACTATCTATATATTTTCACAATCTTTATATCTAAACGTTATAACCCCTGGAAGTGCCCGGTAAAATGACAAATGATCTTTAAACGAAATTATTTAAATCTTATTTTACTCTTGGATTATCAAATGTATTGTAGAAAACAACTTAAGTTTTAAAATAAAGGTAAAAATGCAATTTAGTATAAATTTTATACTATATTAAATTATAAATTTCACATTTTTATCATTATTATTTCTTTGTCTTTTAATATTTGTTATATTCATTTATTTTAATTATAGATATTAAGAGACAAATAAGATAATTTTAATTAAATCTCGTTTTTTGAGTCACCCGAACATTTTTTAAAAATTTTATACACCTAAAAATTTGACTTCCATCCTTTTTTATAAATATAAAGAGCAGCTAAAAAAATGTATGTTGGCAAATTTATTTGGCTTGAGACTTTGAGATACAGTATCTGCAATGATACAAATTCGGAAAAATTGATTTTTAAGAGTTTCCGGTGAATAAATTTTTTTAAAAATAAATATTGTTTCTAAAGAGTAATTTTTTATGAAAAAACGAATGAGCATAGTGAAAACATGCGCTTTTTTGATTTCTGTACTTAAAAATTGAAATTTTTTATTTTATTTTTTTTATTTTATTCGCATTCATCTAAAAGGGACGAAAAATTTACAAACGTTTATAAATATTAACATTTAATGATAATTTGGCTTTTCTATCAGGTTGTTTTCGTATAGTAGAATTATCAGGAACAAGAGATAGAAGTCTCTTTGGAGGTCTGCCTACTGGTCTTTTCCAATCTTTCTCAACATATACATCAAAAGGTTTTCTTGCCTTTTCCATTCTATCTAGTATTATATCTTTAATACACATAGCAAGATGGATCTCTTTTTTGAAAATAGAATATAGAACCTTCTTCTCCAGTTATACAAATTTATTGATAAGCATAATAGTCGGTCTCATAGATTCTATACTGTATAGAGTTGCTGGTCTTATGATGCAATTATAAATTTTTAATTTATTTTTGTAATCAGCTCTATTTAATAGTTCTTTGTTTTTAAATCTTGCCCGCCATGTGGCCTTTGCACGTTCATTGAAATCGTTATTATCTCCATTCAGGTCCATAGATACCACTCTTCCTAGGTATTTATAATTTGATACTACTTCATATATTGGATTATCTAACTTCTTTTTATATTGCGTAGCCATCATTTTTGTTTTATCCTTACTCAACTCTAGACCTGTTTTCCTGGCATGATATTTAATAACATGAGCTATTTTTTCTGTTAGCTTTTGATCATAGGTGTAAATTACTATGTCTTCAGCAAACTCTAATTTGAAGCTAACTGTAGGAGTACCATCAATCATAACCTTAACTAGGTTACTTTCTTCGTTTTTAAAACAATCATCTAAATCATGTTGGGCATTCTTAAGAATTATTTCCAATAATAGAATAAACAATTTTGGGCTTACTGTATCACTCTGTCTAATATCTGACTTCACTTCGATTGTAGTATATGAATTGTTGATACCTGTGGAAAAGGTAGCTTTTGGAGATCTGTATAATGCTTCAATTCTTTTTACCAATTCTTCATCAAAATCATTTATTGCCAAACTGTAGAGAAGCCAGCTATGGTTAACTGAATCGAATGCTTTTTTAAAATCTATAAAAATAGCATATAAATCTTTCTTATACTCTCTACACGTTTGAATTATTGTGCAGAATTGTAATATCTGATTTAAAGTATTTCTTTTTCTAAAAAACCCCGCCTGGCTAGAACTGACACAATTTTCAATCTTATCTTGGATACGTTCAAGTAAAGTTCCAGTATAAATTTTGAAAATAGTTTGTAAGATTGATATTGGCCTAAAACTAGAAATATCATTCGAAATACTGCTAGGTTTTTTGATAAGAACTATACTGCATTCATTTATTTGGTCAGGAATCAAATGTCCATGCTTATTGAATAAAGTAGCTAGTGCTTCTGCTGCTTTTCTGTCACCTAATATGAGGTGTTCGAGAAAAATGCCATCAGGTCCACAAGCTTTTCTTTTACTTTTTTTAATTCTAAAACTAACTCCTTCAGGTGTTATGGGATGTCATTTAGAATCTTTTTTGACATAATTCCTCCACTCGATACTTTCTTCTCTTTCTTTACCAAAGATTTCACCAAAGGTTTTCTTCACACTATCTTTGCTTATGTTGTTGAATTTTTTCCTAGCTGTTTCTTTAAAAACATATTTCATTGATCTACCTTCCTTGATAGCTTTATCAATAACTGAATTTGTTCTTTTTAAGCACAACTTATTAATTTCGAATCTTAATAGTTTGCTAAGAATAGTATAATTCAAACCTTTACTTTTAAGATTTTTCCTCTTGATAAGTAGATTTTTGATTTTCGGATTATCAGTGATTCTACGTGATGACTTTATTTCTTTTATTTTATATTTATTGTAAATTTTTGTAAGATTACTTCTGATTGTATCACAGTTTTGTTCAGCATTTTCACCAAGGTCCCAATTTAATTTTTTCTTAATATCTTTTAACTTCATGGGGTCAATTTTATTAAAGTTCGGTCTAACATTAACCTTGTTGTTCTTGAATTTTGTCCTATGTGATAAGACTTTGAATTCTAATTTTAATATTAAAGGGTTATGGTCGCTGTTAAAGATATGTTTTTGCAACGCCCTAACATCTTTTATTCTTTTAGCTAATACTTCATCTGATAAGAAATAGTCTATTTCTCCTTTAATTTTTTGATTGGGTGATATCCAAGTTGTTCTTCTGTTGGATTTCCTGTTAAAGAGCATATTGCAGCAACATAATTCCATTTCTTCATAAAAATTGAGTCAATCTTTCTCCTCTTTCATTTTCTAATACATTCCCGTTTAACCGTCTTCCATTCTTGTTATTGAATAGTACCTTTGCATTAAAGTCTCCTCCAACAATGCATTTCATATTTCTATCTTTACTATCAGTAATGATACCTCGTAATTTGTCGTACAAAATGTCAATTTCATCTTCAGAAGCAGCAAAAGTATGGAAATAACATGATGTAAGAACACATGTCTCATTTTCTACTTTCATAACAATACTGGTTATTCTCGACGATTGTGTAACTATTTTTTGAATGTATTTTAGTAGTTCTTTTTTGATAACTATACCACTACCTCCATTTCTATTGTCCGCTTTACCCATGATATATACAAAACCTTATTCTTGGAAACATTCATCTGTTTTCCATCTGGTTTCAGTAATAAACGCAACATCAATTTCCTCTGAGTTCAGCAGTTCATTCAATTCATATATTTTGTGGAGTAGTGATCTGACATTAAGTGTCATCATTTTTAACATTTTTGCATGATTGTTAATTATTCGACTATCCGAAGGCCCGACGTCACTCCCTGGCTCGAAACCTCTAATTTTTGCCTTTATCGTATCCATTTTAATTACTTTACTTAATTTTTTAATTTTAAAACTTTTTATTATCTTAGTATATGCTTATGCAATAATATTATGTAAAAATTAGGGAATAAATATAAAAACGTACACTCATAAGAGACAAAAAGAGAGGAATGTAAAAAAAAAAAAATTGAAAAACTAAAAAAAATTCCAAAAAACAATAATGAGGTAAATTTATAAAGCCGGAAGTATGCTCATTAGTTTTTTAACAAAAAAACAAACTCTAGAAACATTTGTTTTTAAAAAAATCTATTTACTGTAAACTTGTAATGATCAATTTTTCCGACTTTGATCCACTGCGGCTCTTATATTTCAAAGTTTGAGACCGAACAAACTTGCTAACATACATTTTTTTAATTGCTTTTTTTTATTAATATAATAAAAATAAGGGTAAAAATTTTAGTTGTACCTCCAATATCTTATTGACTCACAAAGTGCGATTTGAAAAAAATTTACTAAAAAACAGAAACTTATTTTAATAATACTTTAATTATTGTTTTAATTTTTATACATGCGATAATTGCAAAAAAATTAGTCGCAAAAAAAGAAAATTCAATTTTTTTAAGTAGGACATATTTGTTAAATTTTATGCAAACCTGTGTCTTCTTTATTTTTTGTCTGTAGCTACTTGATTTTAACTAACGAATACTTAAGTTTCATAATTTTAACTAACAAAATTCGATAGTTACATAATTTAAACTAACAAAGTTCTTTAGTTACATAAGTCGTTCTTAACAAAGTTCGTTAGTTACATAAATTGTTATTAACGAAGTTAGTTGATAACGAAGTTAGCTGTTAACGAAGTTCGTTGTTAACGAAGTTAGTTAGTAACATAAATTGTTATTAACGAAGTTCGTTGTTAACGAAGTTAGTTATTAACGAAGTTCGTTGTTAACGAAGTTAGTTATTAACGAAGTTCGTTGTTAACGAAGTTAGTTGATAACGAAGTTAGTTGTTAACGAAGTTAGTTGTTAACGAAGTTCGTTGTTAACGAAGTTAGTTGTTAACGAAGTTAGTTATTAACATAAATTGCTATTAACAAAGTTCGTTAGTTACATAAATTTTAACTAAAAAAGTGCGTTAGTCACTGTATTTTTACTAACAAAGTTCGTTAGTTACTATATTTTTACTAACAAAGTTCGTTAGTTACTATATTTTAACTAACATTGTTCGTTAGTTACTATATTTTAACTAACAGAGTTCGTTAGTTACATAATTTTAATTAACAAAATTCGTTAGCTATTTGGTTTTAACTAACGAATGTTTTAGTTACATAATTCTTGTTAACGAATATTTTAGCTACTTTTTTTATCAATGAATATACTATAGTAGTACAGAGATTCGGAGCGGATCGGATACTCAAAAAAATTTAGAAAGTGCTCCGGAGCGAACGCAGATTAGATCCGGATATATCCATAAATAGTAAAAATTGCTGTTAAATTGTAAACTACAATGCGGCTTAAAAAAATAAGACATGTATGTAAAGAGTGAATAATTGTGATATTCTTATCACGATCTATTGATCAGAAAGATCAAGGAATTAACTCATGTTTTAAAAACAGGGTAACAAGTCTCATAATTAATATTAATTATAATATTATTATTAATATATTGTTAAAATATATAAATATTTCTTTTAAAATTATTAATTATATTATTGTTGTTGATAACTTATTAACTATTTCAATATTAATAGTATATTATTAATATATTTTTATTTTTAAAAAATGTTTATTGTTTTTTTTTAGTTTGATTTTAATATTATGTCATTAATTATTTAATTATAATATTTGTTATTAATTTTATACATTATAAAAAATTTTTAAAGATTCAATTAAGAATTTTTCTGATATCTTTTTAAATATCAGAATGAGCAAAAGAATTTTAAGTAATTTGTTACTATATAATTAAATTTTTATATATTATATTTTTTAAGTTTTAAAATTTACAAGTATCCACGGATACTTATATGGATCGATCCACGGATATTTGTACGGATAGATCTGCGGATACTTACGAAATGATCCACGGATACTTATACGAATCGATCCGTTGATACTTATGAAATGGTCTGCGGATACTTATACGGATCGGGGCGGATAGTAAAATTCCCGATTCTAAACCGCTCCGCATAGTTAACTATTCGCTCTGCTCCGTAATATCCGATGCATTATGCGCTTCTAGTAATGTACTATACTATAGTAAAAATATAACAGTTGGAAACTGTTTGGAAAATTCGAGAACATTTTCTTTTGTTTATATAATAGGTGAAAAAGTCACCAAAACAGTCATTTTATTAACTGAGGTAGTAGTTGTAGTTATTTTTAATTATCATCATATTTAATGTAAGACTTGTTTTATTATATCATATTTATTAAATGTATAACTTAATCATATTGTAATTTTAATATTGTATTTTGTAGACCACTAGGAGTTTCAGAAAGAGTTGAAGGAGATTTCAGGAGTTTCTAAGAGGTCAAAGAGTTATTTATAAGTAAGTAAATTGTTGTAGTTTTAAAAATATTATCCCTAGGTGGCCACTTTGTGTAGTATTATATTAGTGTGTCTTTTTGTATTAAAGTTTGGGTCAATAAAAGTTTGATATTGGTAAAGGTTTAAAAGTCTGTCGGAGATTCAGAGGGCATTGGGAATTTGTTTGAAAAGGAGGACGCCACAACCTATATCTATAAATATATTTTCTCTATTATATATTTATAAAAACAATAGATTTCTTATTAATATTTTTATTAATACTTATACTACCAGTCTTAGACCCGCCTTCGGCTGGTCAGGGCTAGTCCGCGGAGCATATTTTTCAAAAACTTTTTTATACTAAATTATTAGTGAAAGTATGTGTATAAAAAAATTGTTCTATCTAGTTACATATTTTTGGAGAAATAAAATAACCGAAAGTACATTGTCATAATATATTAATACATTATGAAATATTTCTAAGTTTTTAGAATCAATGTATAACGTTTATATTCATTGAAACTGTTTAGTTAAAAAAATTTACCTAACAAAAATAATTTATTTTATATCAAAAAAGTGAACAAAAATTTAAATTATTATAAATAGCTATTTAAGTGATTTTTTATTATTTTTTTTAAATTGGTATAAACAATTCAATGTATTTCTTTTGTTAACTGCATACTTACCTGAATTTTACAAATATATAAATAATTAAAAGACCAAAAAAAATTATGCTTAAAAATAACTTTTTTCGTTTGTAAGCTACAAACTTTGCCATAGTTTTTACATTTTATGTCAAGTCTTGTTCTATGCACTAACATTAGTTTTATTTTCTTTAAACAACTTTTCATAAAGTTAAAACATTAGAAAATGTTAATTTTTACTAAAAAACAGTTATCATTTCTTGATCCATTACTTAATTCATTTTATTTATTCTTTTTATACTAAGTTTCCTCTTTTTCATACCTGTATCTTATAAATAAATCATAAAGTTTTAACAACTTTAAAAAGAGTTATTTTTTAAACCAAACTATGCAAAAATGTGTCTAAAAAGTGATGTTTTCTAAAAATAATTTGGCCAGTTATAGATCAAAAGTTTCAAGATTTATTTTCCCTCCGAAGTTAAAAAAATACATCAAATGACTATTTGAGCTTAAAATTTAATCCAGTTTGAAAAAAGTTATGTCTGGAACAAAATTAATTTTTACAAAAGATATAGAAAAAAGCAAGAAAAACGATACCAAAATTAGTATCAATCGTTTCGTAGATAAGCTATAAACTTCGTTTGACTTTTATTTTCTCAGTTAGATTTAAATCTATATAAGCAAATCATAACCACTTAAATTTATGAAGTTTTCATAAATAACTATTAAGCTTTTTAATTTTTACCAAAAAAATTGTCATCACATGTTGATCTATAACTTAGCCAATTCTTTATTAATCCTAATGCAGCTATGTTTCTTTACTATTCTGTTGTTGTATCTCTCAAATTAGTCATAAACCATAAAATTTCATTAACTTTAAAAAGAGTTATTTTTAGAACAAAACTATGCAAAAATGTGTCCAAAAAAGCAATGTTTTTAAAATATAACTTGGCTATTTATAGACCATAAGTTTTGAGACCCATTTTCTGCACTAAGTTAGAACAAAATATATCAAAATGACTATTTGGCCATAAAAATCGATTAAGTTTGAGGAAAGTTAAGTTGAAGACAAAAATGATTTTTGTGAAAAAAATGGAAAAAAGTGGGAATGTTAGTATTCAAATTAATATAACTTCTTTCGTTGTTAAGCTATAAACTTCGTTAGACCCTTATTTTTAAAGTTACATGTATATCTATAAAATAGATACTATTTTGCTTGTTTTCGTCAATTTACGACTAAGTTGTTCTTATTAATTTTTTAAGATTTTTTTTCAAAATGGTCACCACTCTTTAGATCATAACTCGGCCAATTTTTAAAAAAATTTAATAGGATTGTGTTTCCGCACCATTCTCGAATTAGACCTTTCAAATAATAAAAAAACCATCATACTTTATTAATTGTAAAATAACTTTTTTCCCTGTACAAAACTACGCTAAAAAAGGTCAAAAAACACTGTTTTTTAAAGATAATTCGGCTAATATTTGAGACCTATTTCCCCTCTAAGTTAAAAAAACGCATCTTTTGGCTATTTATTCATAAAAATCGGTTGAATTTGAAGAGAGTCTTGAGAGAGACAATTTTTTTTTGTTATTATTTTTTGTTATAGATTAAAAATTATTAAAAACAAGGAACTTGATAATAAAAACAAGAAATTTGAAAGAAAAATAAGAAATTTGACGAAAAAAATGAACTTGCCAGTAAAATAACCAAAAATGCTTACAAATCAAAACAAAGATGATAGTCAAAGATCCATGGAACAGGATCTCGGTACTAATAGACAACATCACTTAGATAGGCAGACGAGTTCACAAGTTGTTTCACCACTTAGAAAAAGACCCAAGAAATTTTAAAGTCTCATGACTGCTCTTTACTTTTTCTAATACTAATGAATTTTAATTCAACGGCCCTCATTAGGACCACCTATTAGTAATAAAAAAATATTTTCTATATGAGGTGATAATGATAGCAGTGCTTGTTAGTGAATGCAATGCTTTAGCTTTATCAATAAATGAATAAAACTAGTCCGTTCACTTTAAAAAATCTACTCAAAAAATACAAATGTTGTAAAAAAATTTGCTTAAATGCTTTTAAATATGTTTATTTATTGTTATCCATGCTTATAATACGAAAAAATTATAAAAAATCACTCAAAAACACAAATGCCGCACAAAAAAAATTTGCTGCAAATGCTCCAAAATGCTTAAAAATATGTTTACTTATCGTTACCCATGCTTAGAATACCCTCTTTCTCAAAAAAAGTTCCATTTAAAAATAATTTGACGCTGGTCGCCCTTATTCCGAACTTTAGCCGCAGTATTTATAATTTTACATAAAATTAAATATAATCTTATAATTTTAGATGTATTGTAGAAAACAACTCAAGTCATAGAATAAAGATACTACTAAAGAAATATAGAAACTTATATTAATA
This sequence comes from Strongyloides papillosus, assembly GCA_005656395.1. Classification (NCBI taxonomy): domain Eukaryota; kingdom Metazoa; phylum Nematoda; class Chromadorea; order Rhabditida; family Strongyloididae; genus Strongyloides; species Strongyloides papillosus. The sequence goes on along the minus strand of SRSI01000021.1, from coordinate 62,152 downwards.
ATATTATAATTATTGTTTTTATTTTTAGATGCAAAATAATTGTGATGAAATTGGCCTCTAGTAAAAAAATTAGAGTTTTATTTGACGAAACAAGTTCACTATATTCTATAAAACTTTCTGTTTCTTTTTTTAATGTGTAATATATTTCTATACAAGTGTTAGTGGAGTATTTATATTTTTCCCTTCATGTTAAATGAAAGGAATATTCAACAAATCTTTCTTTTACTCATTGTAAAACAAATACATTAATTTATCATTTATTTAATTATAAATTAGCTTTAAGACAAGCAATAAACAAATATTTGAACACTCTTTAAGTTACAACATAATTACTATATATTAATTGACATATTAAATTTAGAAGGTAAAACCACGTGTATGACCCGAAATTATGGTATTTTCAAGAAATAACGAGTCGTATCTAATTGGCCACCAAGTAAATAATATACGATGTTCAATTATCAAATTTTGAAAGACAAATTTCCCTGACTTTTATTTTTTATAGTTTATCAATTTTTTCATAATATTATCATAACTTATCTCTATTGGTTTTATTTGATCAAGTATTAATTATTCAATTTTTGCCTTGTTGGTATAGTGATTTTCTTCTTTCCTATTAGAATACTCTCAAATTTGAGAGTGTTTTTTCAAATTTCTTGTATATATATAAATAGATTGGCACTACACATTATTCAAAAATATATAAAATTATACAAGAAATTTTCCAATATAGACAATTTTTACTATTTCCTAAATTTATTATGGAGCTCTTTGTGAGTTTCTCAATTGAATGACAGTTACTTTAACATTATTTTTGCTATATTTTGAGCTTCTAGAGTCATTTTAAAAAATTTAAATATATTCACAAATGTGTAGTAATATTTCAGTTAATATCAATTCTTTTTATTATTAACAATTTTTATTGTAGTTCTACAAAAATCCTAAGAAAAAACTGAAATTTCTAATACTAAAATAAGATAATTTGATTATATAACAGAGGAAATTGATAAAATGTAATCTAAAAGTGTTACTACATAGATAAAATAAAAGATTTCTTTTACTTCATGAATCACATACATATATATTAACATAAACTTTCTTATACATACTAAAGTTATAACTGTTATCTTATATATATCGTTCTATCATTCAAAACAATAAAATAATTAATAATTCATATAACATAGTTTTTTATATATTCACTTTGCAATATTAAAAATGTTAAATTTTTCATAATTTTTAAAAAATTAATATTCTTAATTTGATAACTGAGATTAAAGTCACTTTAGTTAATCATTTCATTGTTATTGTTTCTTATTCTTATATTTGATAAAATAGTAATTTCATTCTTTTTAAAAATGTTGTATATAATTGAAAAAAATAAAGTTTTCAAAAGTGTTATTTTAACAGTTTTTTACCATTATTATGTAAACCCCAGAGAAGTATGAGTCAAAGGAATACCAAGAGAAAGAGAAGGACATAACTAGGAGGCACAATATATAAAAGACATACTTTTTAAATATATCATTATCTTTACTTTTTGTATATGTTGTAACAGACAACACATATTATTTTATATATTATACAATTGTTTTAAATAAAAGTTTGAGTAAAAGCTTAAGTGTTATTTATTATATTTGGGACCTCTTTAGAGGTTCTCCAGGATCCATCTGGATTACAATTATAACTTATTTTTTCTACTAATTTTAATTGTACTTGGACAAGTATTAACTTATACAAATTAATTTATATTTTTTGGAAATGAGTTTCTTCTCACTATAAAAACTACTATCAAATTTGAGAAGAATTGGTAGCCAATCAAGTGTGTTCTGAACCGCCTCATTAGTTCAGTTGGATAGAATGTATGACTTCTAATCATAAGGTCCTCGGTTCGAGCCCGGGATGAGGCTGATAAACTTTTTTCTTTCACACCGCTAACGCGTAGTATTAAAAACGGGATTTTGCAAAAATGACGCTTTTCCGCGTCGTTTTTGTTAAATCTCATATCTTCGAGGCGCACCGTAAAAGTAATATTAAAATTTTTTCTATTGTTATTTTTATTAAAAATTAGATATTTTGCTTTTTTAAAAATTTAAAAATCTCAATTTTTAAGGTGTTTTTCACCTCAAAAAATACCTAAAAATGGCACTTTTTGGGACTTTGCAGAGGCTACCACGAGATTTCAAAAAATATGAGATAGGTCTCATTCGATTTCTAAACTTCTTATCTACAACATATTTTTTTTTCAAAGGAGGTTTTATGGCTCGGAAAGAAGTTATGAGGCAAAAAGTAAGTTTACCTCAAAAAGTACCAAATTTTAAATGATAAGGTTCGAAAAACATAATTTTTACATAATTTTTTTAGTATTTTTACATAATTTTAAATAATTAGTATAAAAAAGTAAAAAAAATGAAAAAATTCTAAAAATATTACCAATTTTTAAAGTCATGACAATTATTCGTTGTTCTCGTTAAATAAAACTTTTTTTTCATTGTTTTGTGGTATTATAAGTTATATAATGAAAACAAATCGAGTAATTCTTAAGCCAAGTATAAAAATTTTTAGTGTCTTGCTCACTGAAATAACAAAAAGTCCCATAATCACCAATAAATTCAACCAAATGATCAACCAAATATGTAATATTTTAGCAATATATTAAATTCTCTAGTAACAGTTGAATTTTTGTAGAGATTCTTCAAACTTTCAATATAGATATTTAAAACATTTTGTTAATTCATCAGTAGTGCATAATTACATCTTATATAAAAGATCCTAAGGCTTTTAGAAAGTTTATTTCTTTTTTTTGTTTGTACATTAGTATGTTTAAATTGATACAGCTGGTTTTAGATCTTAATAAAGCGAATTTTTTTTTTGCAGGCATATTGAGATAGGTAAATAAATCAAATAATTAAAATAAATTAATTGTTTATGCCTTTATAGCTAACAATTGTTAGCATTTTTAGTCAAAAATCTCTTTGTTTTAATAAAGAGCCTGTTGGCATTTTTTACATGTTTAATGTTTACTTTTTTTATTTGTTTGCATTCTTCAAAAGTTTTATAATATATATTTTTAATTTTAAGTATGTTTTATAACTTTAACAATTATTTTTTATCATTTTTGCAATAAAATTGGGTACTTTTTGAGGTAAACTTATTTTTTGCCTCATAACTTTTTTTTGAGCCATAAAATTACCTTTGAAAAAAAAATATGTTATAGATAAGAAAATTAGAAATCGAACAAGACCTATCTCATATTTTTTAAAAACTCGTGGTAGCCTCTGCAAAGTCCCAAAAAGTGCCATTTTTGGGTATTTTATGAGGTGAAAAACACCTTCAAAATTGAAATTTTTTAATTTTTAAAAAAGTATAATACATAATTTTTAATAAAAATAACAATACAAAATGTTTGAATATCACTTTTACGGTGCCCCCTAAAGTTATAAAGATGCTCCTCCTCCCGCCTAAATGCGCGAAAAAACATAAAATGCGGTCATCTTACCGGTGTGCTTTCAATATTATTGCTCTTTACTATTGTTTATATTTGTTCGAAACAAAATCATTTTTTTAAATTTGTTTCGGAATAAAAAAGTGTTCTCTTATTTATTTATAAATAATATGAAATTTTTTGATAGTAGTAGCTACTAAATATTCAAAAACGATTTTTTTTGTAAATAATGAAAACGAGAACCTTAAAGAATGCCTCATGCTGGAATCGAACCAGCGACCTTCTGTTTACTAGACAGACGCTCTGCCCCTGAGCCAATGAGGCTACGGTGGCGAGTCATTTCTTCAGATTTTCCTGTCAAAAAAGGAAAACATTACTCCAACCAAAATTATTTTCTAAATACTCGGAAAAACGCTACTCCAAGGTAATAATATCAATTTATATTTATAAAAAAAGAATTTGACTATTAAATTAATGACAAAAAAAATTGCGGTAAACGACAATTAAGATTACAATTGAAACCATCACCTTGTGAATTATAGAAAGAGTGTATTTGAAAATTTATTTTGACAACATTCTAAGAATATGCGTATTAATAACTATAAAATTCGATTAAACATTAATTTCTTGAAAATGTATAATTGCTGTAAATTTTATAATAACTCAATTACTAATAGGGAATTTTATTTATTAAGTAGTGTTTTTTGATTTAAGCTATCAATATTTATGTAGTCCTTTGTTAATTTAGTTGGTAAAAGAATACACTAAATTTTTACTTGTTTTTAACATATTAAAATCATCATAACGTTAAACGATATATATGATGCACTTATATTAATTGATACATATTTTTTATTTGATCTCCAATTTTTTAATATTAATGACATCTTAATAAATTCTTAGAATAATGACATTATTAAATTATATTTTTGTTAAAATAGACAATGATAACATTGTAATAAAGAATAAGTAGAATTTTTATCATTTTTTATATAGACTTTAATCGTCATTTCAGTAAATTTTTGCGCTCCTGTAACAATAGTTCTTTTTGAAGATCAAATTCCAATAAGTGTATAAATTAAATACTTTTTTATTTAATATGATAGACTTTTCCTAGATATAAAGATTAAAGATAAAGAAGATAAATTATTTGGGAATGTTCGGTCAATTTTATAGGTTGGAATAGTGTTTTATCTTTTTGACAGAAAAGATTAAAAAAAGACTCGTCACACGAGCCGCCATAGCTCAGTCGGTTAGAGCGTGGGTCTAATAAGCCCAAGGTCGCAGGTTCGACCCCTGCTGGCGGCATATCTTTTGCCTTTTTAGCATTTTTTTAAACTATAATATTTTTGTTTCTGTAAAATATCTTTGATAATTTTTAGAAATAAATAAAATTCAACAAAAGTAATTTATTTCATTATTTTATTTTTACAGTTATTAAAATATTTATTAATTATACTTTAGACATAACAAAAAATATAATTAATATAGTGTATAATCTATAACAAAAAGAAATAAGAAAAAAATATTTGTATCTCTCATAACTCCCTTCAAATTTAACCGATTTTTACGGTAAATAGCCAAAAAATGTGTTTTTTTCTAACTTAGGGGAAAAAAGGTCTCAAATGTTTTAAACCATATATTGTCCAAATTATCTTAAAAACACTGTTTTTTTGGTTTTTTTTAGCATAGATTTGTACAGGAAACAACGTTACTTTAAAATTAATAAAGTAAGATGGTTTCTATATCATTTGAAAAGTCTAATTCCAGAATAATGAGGAAACACAATACTATGGAATTGTATTAAAAATTGGCCGAGTTATGATCCAAAGAGTGGTGACTACTTTAAAAAAATAATTAAAATGTTAAATATCTATAAATTAGTCAAAACTTTATAAAATGAAAAAGAATAGTATTTGTTATATAGATATACGTCTAACTTAAAAAACAAATATCTAACGAACTTTATAGCTCAACTATGAAAGAAGTTATATAAATTTGAATGTCAACTTTTTTGTCTTTTTTCCATTATTCTTGTAAAAACTAATTTTGTTCCAGACATAATTCTTTTCAAAATCGACTAATTTTATTGGTTAAATAATCAATTGATGTATTTTTTTTCAACTTAGGTGGGAAAATAAGTCCCAAAACTTTTGGTCTATAACTGGCCGAATTATTCTAAAAAACATCACTTTTTCGGACACATTTTTGCATAGTTTTGTTTCAGAAATAATCTTTTCAAAGTTAACAAAATTTTATGGTTTATAACTCATTTGAGAGATACAACTTCAGAATAGTGCGGAAACACAGCAGCATTACAATTGATAAAGAATTAGCTAAGTTATGGGTCATCAAGTAATGACTATTTTTTGGTAAAAACTAAAAAGTTAAATAGCTATTACTTAATAAAAACTTTATAAAATTAAAAAGTTATGGCTTGCTTATATAGATTTAAGTCCAACTTAAAAAATGAGACTATTGGGAAGTTTACGGCTTATCTAGAAAACGATTTATGCCAATTTTAGTGTCGTTTTTCTTTCTTTTTTTCTATTTCTTTTGTTAAAATCAATTTGTTCCAGACATAACTCTTTTAAAACTTGATCAATCTTTAAACATTTAATAAATGTGGTTTGTTCTAACTTAGTGCGGAAAATAAGTGTAAAGACTTTTAATCCACAATTAAGCAAGTTAGGTTAAAAAAACCACTTTTTTGGACATAGTTTGTATAGTTTTGTTCCAGAAATAACTCTTTTTAAAGTAAAAGAAACTTTATAAGTTATGATTTATTTGAAAGGTACAAGTATGAAATAAGAGAGAAACTTGACGTTAGAAAAATTAATAAAAAAATTAGTCAAGTTATTGACCAAAATGTTACGACCATTTTTTAGTAAAAATTTAAATTTCTTAGAATTATAACATTATGAAAAATTGTTTAAATTAAATAAAACTAAATGTAAGACAAAATCAATGTCTAATTTAAAATATGAAATCATAACAAAATTTGTAGCTTAGAAACGAAAGAAATTATTTAATAATTCTGTTTACTTTTACTCATTTATATATTTGTAAAATTAACGTTAATATGTAGTTAATAAAGCAATGATATCAAATTGTTTATACCAATTTAAAAAAAAAGACAATGAGTCACCTAAATAGTTACTTAGATTGTTACAAATATTCATTTTTATTCACCTTCTGGATATAAATAAAATTCTTTTTGTTGGGTAAATTTTCTAATTAACTAAAAAGTTTCAGTAATTGTAGAGGTTATAAAATGATTCTCACAAGCAGAAATATTTATATATTATAACAATCTTTTTTCGGTTATTCTACTTCTCCATAGATATGTAATTCAATGGAAAAAATTTTTTATACACATACTTTGATTAATAATTTAACATAAAAATTCCTTATTAAAAAATATGCTTTGCAGAACAGCTCTGACCTGCCGAAGGCGGGTCTAAGGCTGGTTAATTCAAAAAGAGATAAAGCTGAAGAATTATTGTCATTTAAAGAGAAACTTGATGACTTGGGTTGGGAATATGTTAAAAAATTCGGAGAAATCTTATATATTTCTTGTAATAGTACTGATCATTTAAGGAGAAAAAGATATGTCAAAGAAAAGGTTAGAATATCTCCAAATGATAATTTTGAGATTCTTGTTAGTAAGAATGTTGTAGATAAAAGTATAAATATTGTTAGAGATAGAATTTATGAGACTCTGAAATATGACCAGAGTAGGTTACCATAGTACTTTTATTTTAAATTATTTTTAGGATTGAGAAGCTACTAAAAAGATTGGATGATTCTTTCAACGATAAAAATTTTTTATGAAGCACATCAGGTGTGTAAAATATTAAATTTAGAGTATCAAAAGATTTTGATAAACTTTCACAAATTCTCTGGTCAGGTTTAACAAGACTTTTTGAGAAGGGTGAACTTTCGAGTGGTGAAGACTTGACATACCTCTACGTAGATTCATTAAAAGATGGCAAAATTCTATGTGACCAGAATATTTTGGCGAATTTCATCTACCTCCTTAAAGCCGTTCCAAAGACGGTAGCAGCGAATTGTCTAGATGATAAAAACATTGATAACAGAAATAAGATGATTGGAAATTTCATCAATTACACAAAAGTTGTGGCACAGACAGAGACTGAGAAACACCGTGGTATGGAGGATGCATTTATTACTCTTGGAAAACAATTAGCTGAGGAAGGAAATTACGTTTCGGCGGAGAATCAATTTATGATAGGAAATGATGGCAAAGAAGTTGCTGATATGTTGTTGAAGATAACAAAAGGAGACACAACATTAGAATATGAAAAATATTTGTTGCGTGCAATTTTTCGTTTATTGTGTATGAAGAAGGTTCAAGTTGCATCGGTTGTTTTGAAGACATACATGACAAGTCATGTTTTATTTAACCAACAAAAACCGGCATATGCCTCATAAGTTGGTAATTTCTTGTCGTTATTTATTGCATGTTTGGAGGGGAAGTACTTGGAGCAAACGTTAACATTAATTAAGAGAACGGAATGTACTTATTGTTTAGTTAATGATGGGGATAAATATATTAATAGAATTATGGAAGTTTTTTACAATATAAAGAAGGAGATGTCTAATTCAAGGGGAATATTTTGCAGAATTTGATGAATATCTTTGGTGGTGATAAGAGTTGTAAGAAGTAAGGTGAGACTGTTGAGGTATTTAGTGATAGTTCTGTGGGTGACAAGGGTATCTTATGAAAAACACCAAATATCCATAATATGGAGGGTATGACGGGTAAGCTGTTTGAATACTTTGAAGACTGCCATGAGGAGATTTCTGATAAAAAGGAACCCAAAAAAAATTTAATTTAAGGAGCCGATAGAGAGTATCAGAGAACTTTTAATTGATAATGACGAGCTTGATTAATTAAAAAAATACATTTTTACCAGATAAAATTTTCTAAACAACTGCATTGTATTTTCTTATGTGCATAGATTATCTAAAAAATTTTTCTGAAAGCATTTATTTTAAAATTCAATAGTAGACAATACAAAACCTACACCATCTAAAATGTCATAGTTTTTTTTAATGATATATCAACATAATGCAAAAGGTTATTTACGATTAGTTTGATAAATTAAAGTCAACTACAAAGAGTTTTACACATTCCCTAAGGTCTTCTTAAATTTTATAGTGTTGACAGAACTCCTTACATTAAAGCTTATATATAGGTAAAAAATTGTTCATATAATCATACCTGTGACGATTTAATATATTGTGACTTCGTCATCGTTTTTTGATTGTATATTCTGTTCACAAAACTATGGCATCAAATATTTCTAGTGTGGAGGATCCATTTGTCATCGAAGTCCACATCAGACCAAACATCAACTCTACAAGCTCCAGTGATTTGAATCTCTCGCAATTGTCAACTGAAGTAACTATAGAGTTTGATCCAAAGACTTTAATCAAGGACATGAGTAAAAAGATTTTGGGAAAATATAGACTAGAAAATTTGGCTAGTAGTAATTTTAAAGGTAGTTAACTATATTAGTTAGATTTTATTGTAATTTTGACTGGATTTTTATATACATTAGAGGGAGCTTTTCCCAATTATAATTTTATTATTAATAAAATTTTTACTTCTGCAATGGAAGTTATATCGTCGAGTGAAATTTGTCCTAAAAGAGAGAGGTTGGAGCAACTCCATAAAGAATACAAGTCAGAAATGTGTAAAATAGAAGATTTGACTGTACCTGAGATTCAAGAGCAAGCTATACATCAATTTCCTAGTTTCCCGAAAACCATGACAAAGAGAGCGGTAATTTTTTTATATCTCACCTGGAAGTTCGGGGGTGCTGCATCTCAGTTATGTTGGAATAACGAAATTATGAACATTCGAGAATTATCATCAATTTCAAAGACTAAAATAATGGCTGCTGACAATCAAAGTACTATGTCTACACTCCCTTGGAATACTCCACCATATGATAAGAAAGTTCAATTTAAAAATTGGTTGGAGATTCTGGAGACTGATTTTTTACTCCATGATTTGGAAGATGATAGAAAGAAGAAAATGATTCTACGTATAAAGTTAGGTGTGGAATTGTTAGCTGAAATCCCCAACACCACTAATAATGAGTCCTATAGTGCTTATAAGGAAAGACTCGTTGAACATTTTCCAAAAGGAAAAAGTCAAGAGGATTATCAGTACATGCTTGCTGCTACATCTATGGAATGGTCTGTAAAGGGCTTGGAGAATGTTGTATCACTTATCAAGAAAGCTCATCCAAACGACTCTTCAATACTTCAAGGCGCTGTGTTATTGTTACAAATGAGGAAGGTGGTTAAGGATCTACCATTGCTGAGAGAGATGGAGCACTGGAAAAATGAATCAATTCATGAGATCAAAGATCGTATGGAGAAGGAGATTTATCGTATGCCACATGGAAAACAACACCAGAAGAGAAAGATGACCTGTTTCCACTGCAATTTTCCAGGTCATGTTGAAGCTAACTGTGATAGGAAGAGACGCGGACTCCCTCCAGGAGACTATGTAAAGAAGAAGGAGGAAGAGAGACGGACCAAGCCATTTGTGAAGGAAGAACTTCAAATTAATAGAATCTCTGTCCCTCTCCAATCCTCACGTGAAATCACCAAAGGGAATTTGCAGTATCAAAAGGCAAAGAAAAGGGTATCTGTACTGATGGACACTGGATCTGACTTAAATGTGATTCATCAAAGACTGGTTGACGAGTTGCAGTTACCGGTTAGTAATCAAAAAATTTGTTTCAAAGCGTTGGATGTATCATTGTCAGCATTCTATGTCACTGACAATCTTGAATTAAATTTTGGTGATGATAATGATGTGGTTATATTGAAGGCACCAATTCTTATAAGAGAACCCACTGAAGACATTATCATGTCAAATGCGGCTGTCGAGCTACTCAAAAAAAGGCAGAGAGAGATGGTAACATTAGAAAAAATGTTTGGTAGAAAGTTTCCGGAGTTGTCTTTAGAAGATCATCAATATCCGTCTTCATCCAAGCTTGTCTGCCCAAAATTAGAATTTATGTACAATGAATTGCCAAGATTTGATAGATACTACATTTCTCCTAAAGTCAAGGACGAACTGAAACCTCAAATTGATGAGATGTTAGCCAAAGACATTTTTGAAATTGTTTCGGATGATGAAGAGGAGGGACATTATGTTAATGCAGTCGCCTCTTTGGAGGGGGAAGACAATATTGTTGAGGAAATTTTTGATGCATTACATATTGGGACCAACCATGCTTGTCTAGGATCTGTGAAACAGGCAGTACTAGTACGCTTGAAGGGTATGATGATGAGTCCAACTCAAATCAATAATGTGATGAAAAAGTTTTGTAGAAAACTGTTGGATTGTGAGGTCTGTCTTAAGAATAATGATATTGTACGTAAGAAACCGGAGAGCGAGGTCATCACCTATCCTTTTCAACAGGTTGAGATGGACATCACCAAAATTGAAGATCGTTATGTACTTGGAATAGTTGACAAATTTTCCAAGTTTAAAATCTATGAACTGTTATGTAGAATGACTGGAGATGCAATTCTTAAGGCATTCAAGAAATCTGTGGTGTTTAGGTATGGATTGCCTAAAATGGTAAAAACTGATTGTGCAATGAGTTTCACTAAGGGAAAATTTGCTAAGTACCTGATGGAGAATCATGTAATTCACAATACTGCAATACCTTATGAACATTCTACAAATCAAGTGGTGGAAAGATCATTCCGTCAACTACAACTGGCTATCCGTAAGGCTAATGCAAATAAGACTAGTGGATGGAAAGAAGAATTCCAGAAAGTTGTACTGGAGATGAACTTAATTCCTGGAGAAGATGGATTTACTCCTTATGAAATTCTTCATCGTTTTACTCCAAGAAAAGCTTTTGACAATAAATTTGATCTTAATCATCATCATGGATCAAATATTGCTGTACATGCTCGAGAAATACTTAATAAAATCAAAAATGAACCCACCAAAGTTGTTTTGAAGAGTGCTTTTAACAAAAGACAAGGAAAATTAAGTTCACGAAATAAAATAGTTAAGAAAGTCCTCTCTGATGATATTATGGGATCTCACGTTTCTTGTGATACTGGTAATGGTAATGAGGATTCTAATATATTCAAACTTAGAATCTTAGATAAGAAATCTATGTAATTTTTTATGTCTGTTTAATAGTGTAATGTCATTATGTTTTACTATAGTCATCTTTTTTTATTGTATCCTACATTCTTAGTCAATGTCATTATATCTTTTATTCTTGTTTGTCCTCGACTCCTGCAAGATTCATGGAAAAGTTACTGTTACTGGAGGTAACTTACATGGGTTGCGCTTCTTTTAAAGGGGGAAGAGTTAGATTTTATTGTAATTTTGACTGGATTTTTGTATACATTAGAGGGAGCTTTTCCCAATTATAATTTTATTATTAATAAAATTTTTACTATATTGTAAATTTTTATTTTTTTATAGTATTTCTTCAACACTCAAATTTGGAGTATTATCCATTGGATTCATTTTTTTCGGATATGAATGCCGAAATTGCTACTGTTCGTCATTCATTTGAAAACATACGGACAATAAAAATCTTTGTCCCTATGTAAGTTTTTAAATTTTTTTTAATTAACCTTTCTCGTTTATTATAGAGAAATCTTCGATCGTATTATGATAGCAAAAGTGGAAGGAATGCGTGGTGTTATTATGAAACATTTATCTTCGAAAATTAGCGACGTAGTGTCTCAATTACCAGTTTCAACTATTCTGATAAGTGTTTTAAATAGTTTCTTTTACATCATATGATTTGTTCAGAGTCTATATAGTGAACTAAGAAGCTGTCCCCTTCAACAACACTCAATAGAATCTTTCTTTCAGTTGAATGAAGTGATTCTACAAACAGCCCAACCAAATCTTCAGACATTTTCTTGATTTAATGAGGAAGTACCACAGACAAATCAACTAAATGTTCGACGGACGAGTAGAAATTCTGTACCCATATTAAGTAACAGTGAATCCGAATCTGACGACGACAGAAGAAGAACCATAAGGTTTAAAGATGAAGAAATTAGTCTCCTTACAAAATGGTTTAGAGAGAAAAATGGAGAAATTCCAATAAAACGAGAATTTCGAATTTAGACGGATCAACTAAACTGTTTGTCCGGTCCCAATGGAGAGAAAAAATAAGGTCATGGAATATAGTAGGCTAGTTTAAAAAAAACGGAGGAGAGAAAGGAAAACAAATGCTTAAAAAAAGTTTTTTAATTGTGCATATTTTGCAAATAATTTTTTTACTTTGTCTTACTATTTGTATATAACCAGACGTGACATGCCGAAGGCAGGTCTAAGACTGATTTTACAAAAAAATTTACAATTTAAAAGTCAAAAATTAATGATGGCAATTCCAGCATCAATGATACAGAAGCAAAAAAGAATACTTGGTAAGTAACATATAAAATATTAATAATTCTTTTCCAGAAATGTTTGAAAACCTACGTATGAATGAAAGACAGAAGACCGATGAGAAGCTCTTCAAAATAGCTGAGAAGAAATATCTCAAACAAAAGAGGGAAAAGAATAAAAAAGAAAAGAAAAAATAAAGAAGAAGAAGTAGAAGTTCAAAAAGGATGGATGGAAGAACAAAAAAGGGAGGAGATCCCACGCCCGTCTTCCCTCTATTTTCAACATTAACTATAAAGGAAACATAGGAAAAATGGTTACAATACATAAAAAATAAATAAAAATTTTATTTTTTTTAAATATGTTAATTTAATTATAAAGTGAAAATAAAAATTTTAATTTCTTAGTATTTTTTTCACTCAAAAATTTTAATGACATATTTTGCATATAGATTTTGTTTTGTATGCAATTAACATACTTGAAAATAGATTAACACATAATATATATTTTTTATAAAATTTGTTATATTTTACATACTTTACCTGAAACATACATATAATATTGTGTTAATATATTTATTAAATTTATAGCATTTATTTAGAATTAAAAGAACAAACATGTATATGTTTTTTTAATATAAAACTATTTAACATACTATTTTATAAATTAAGACATTAATATATAAATAAAATACTGAAATAATTTCTACCATTTTTTTACAAAATTGTTAAATATGACATACAAAAATAGAAAAAAGCAGGAAAAATAACACTAAAATTGACATAAATTGTTTTTAAGATAAGCTGTAAACTTCGTCATAGTCACATTTTTTAAGTTAGACTTAAATCTATATAAAAAACTATATCAACTTAGTTTTATAAAGTTTTAATAAAGTAATATCTATCTAACTTTTTAATTTCTACGAAAAAAATGATCATCACTTATTGACACATAACTTTGCTAATTCTTTATTAATCTAAATTCTATTAAGTTTTTTCCTTATTTCTGACTTTTACATTTCAAATAAGTTAAAAGCTAAAAAAATCCATTCACTTTTACAAAAGTAATCTAAAAGACAAAACTATGCAAAAAATTGCCCAAGAAAATAGTATTTTATAAATGTAACTTGACCACTTATAGATCAAAAGTTTGAAAACCCATTTTCCGCACTAAGTTGAAAAAAAATACATCAAATGACTATTTGTCCATAAAATTTGATCAAGTTTCAGGAAAGTTATGCTGAAGACAAAACTGATTTTTGTAAAAAAAATGAAAAAAAGGCAAAAAAGTTAACATTCAAATTAACATAACTTCTTTTGTTGTTAAGCTATAGACTTCGTTAGACTCTAATTTTTTAGCTAGACGTAGATCTCTAAAACGGATACTATTTTTTTTGATTTTATCAAGTTTTGATTAATTTACAGCTGTTTAAATTTTAAATCTTTTTTTCAAAATAGTCACCACTCTTTAGATCATAATTTAGCCAATTATTGTTCAACCTTAATATTATTATGTTTCCGAACTATTCTGGAAGTGTATCTTTTAAATGACATACTAATCAAATTTTTTTATTTACTTTGAAGAAAGTTATTCTCTGAACAAAACCATACTAAAAAGGGGGTCAAAAAAGGGTTTTTTGAAGAATAACTTGGCCAAATTCTGGCCAAAAATTTATGAAACCGGTCCAGCTCCTCTAGTTAAAAAATAACACATCTTTTGGCTATTTACCCATAAAAATCGGTTGAATTTGAAGAGAGTTATGAGTGAGACAAATTTTTTTCTCTTATTTCTTTTTGGTATAGATTAGAAATATTGTAATAATCTAACTTACCAAACCTTATGTTGAAAGTAAACCAATGTAAAGAAACTTTTTATTTAGAGTGATTTGCTACAAAATGACAAAAACATAAAAAAATAACAAAACAGTTACTCATCTACGCCATGTTACGGTTTCTTACTATCTATAGTTATTATAATACACAAAAAACTAAAACGGTCTGTTAGATCGACCTATATGCAAAACAATATAGACTGCACGAGCAGTTTATTAGACCCTCCTCTCAAAATTAATAAAAATGCAAAAGAGCAGTTTAATATAAAAAAAAATGTATGAAACTAACATAAGCATTTTTCCATGAATTGATAATATGCAGTTTATAACTTTTTTCAAAATGTTACTTTTATATAAAATTCATGTGTCAGTTTCATATAAATTTTTTGATGAAGTTTTATAAAAAAATGCTTTATGTTGGTTTATATAAAAACGTATTATTTTTTAATCAATTATAGATTTTAACTTTATAAATAAAATTAAAAATAAAATTATCTACAAAATATAATAAATAAAATTTTTATTTACTACAAGGTAAAAATACATAAAAAAAAATAATATAAACAACCAGTAAAAAACTTTTCAAAAAATTAAACAACCAGTTAAAAATAATAAATTCATCTAGTATTATCTTTCATATTTTTTATTTTTTTTCAGCCTCATTCATCCTGTTAGTCATCCTGTCAACATCGTTATTTTTAACAAAACTTTCATTAACATCGTTATTTGAAACAACGTTTTCATAAACATCGTTGTTTGAAACAACTATTTCATTAACATCGTTGTTATTTAACATTGTTGTTTGAAACAACCGTTTTTCATTAACATCGTTATATGAAAAAATGCTTTCACAACAACGTTTTCATAACATCGTTTTCATAAACAATGCTTTCTTAACGATACTTTCATAAACAATGCTTTCATAAGATTGTTTTCATAAGGAACTCTTTCATAAGATTGTTTTCATAAGGAATTCCTTCATAAGATTGTTTTCATAAGGAATTCTTTCATAAGGAATGCTTTCATAAGATTGTTTTCATAAGGAATGCTTTCATAAGATTGTTTTCATAAGAAATGCTTTCATAAGGAATGCTTTCATAAGATTGTTTTCATAAGGAATTCCTTCATAAGATTGTTTTCATAAGGAATTCTTTCATAAGGAATGCTTTCATAAGATTGTTTTCATAAGGAATGCTTTCATAAGATTGTTTTCATAAGGAATGCTTTCATAAGATTGTTTTCATAAGAAATGCTTTCATAAGGAATGCTTTCATAAGGAATGCTTTCATAAGATTGTTTTCATAAGGAATTCCTTCATAAGATTGTTTTCATAAGGAATTCCTTCATAAGAAATGCTTTCATAAGATTGTTTTCATAAGGAATTCCTTCATAAGATTGTTTTCATAAGGAATTCCTTCATAAGGAATGCTTTCATAAGATTGTTTTCATAAGGAATTCCTTCATAAGATTGTTTTCATAAGGAATTCCTTCATAAGGAATGCTTTCATAAGATTGTTTTCATAAGAAATGCTTTCATAAGAAATGCTTTCATAAAGAATGCTTTCATAAGATTGTTTTCATAAGGAATGCTTTCATAAGGAATGCTTTCATAAGATTGTTTTCATAAGAAATGCTTTCATAAGATCGTTCTCATAAGGAATGCTTTCATAAGATTGTTTTCATAAGATTGTTTTCATAAGCAATTCTTTCATAAGCAATTCTTTCATAAGCAATGCTTTCATAAGCAATTCTTTCATAAGCAATGCTTTCATAAGATCGTTTTTATAAACAATGCTTTTATAACGATACTTTCATAAACAATGCTTTCATAACATTGTTATCTGAAACAATGCTTTCATAACATCGTTGTTTGAAACAACAGTTTCATTAACATTGTTATTTGAAACAACGTTTTCATTAACTTCGTTGTTATTTAACATTGTTGTTTGAAACAACCGTTTTTCATTAACATCGTTATATGAAACAACCTTTTCATTTACTGAAAAATTTTTGTTACATCATAATTATTAATGTTTTTAAGATAAAACAATGTATGTATATTAATAAAAACATATATGTTTTTGAAAAAAAAAATTGTATGTTAGTTAAAAAAAATAGGACATGTAACTGCACAGACATCTCTGACACTGAAAAACAATTCGATTTTCGGACCGTACCTTTTGACAAAGAGAAAGAAATTTATTTTTGTTTACAGTTGTCATCGAAAACTTTCGGTGTCCCACGAAAGTTCAATTTATAAGAGTAATTTGTGTACATATTTTTGTTGTAAAAAAATTGCCTTTACATCAATCTTATATAATACCATGTGTGTTTAAAGAAAATAGAATTATCTTCAGATTTCTAGGCATTAACAACTTTATTTTTTCACATACAAATACGATATATTATAGTACTTTTGTAACTAATAAAAAAACTTTTAATTTCACGTAGTTTTGTTGAATCTTGATTGTAGGCAAAATTGTAAACTACAAAAGCAATTAGAGATGTCTAATTACTTGTTGAAAAAAACAGAAGCGTCATTTTTTTTAAAATATATATACTTCTTAATAAAAAGCAGTAGTAAAATTACATTATTTTTGATTCTTATTTGTCGTATTTCTAAAAGTTAAAAGTATGAAAATAGGATAAAATACATAAAAGCTTTAAACAATTCGTAGTAACGTTTTTATGTGATAATAATTATGCTAAAAAAATATGGGAAATAATAAAAAATAATATAAAAGTACCGTACTTTTTAAAAATTTTAATTACAAAAATAATGTAAGATTTCTTAAACAAATAAAATAAATGAGTAATATTCTTTAAATTGACCAATCTTACTATTATTTACAATTTTAATCTGTGCATAAAATTTCTAAAAAAAATAGCATATACAATTAATTTTTCTTAAATAATAAAATTGAAGTATTCAAATAATGATAACAATTTTTAAAATAATATTTAGTAATGTTTCACATGTTTGATAGAGCTCTTCTTAATCTATTAAAACAATAAAAATATTTTCAATAACTACCTCAGAAATTGCTAAAAAATAAATATTTATTACATTATCTTGGCTATACACTGATAAAACTCTAGTTTATTTTATGTCACAATGTGTTACTGGCTATTTTATAATTTTACTATTAACAATTTAAATTTCTTTAACAGGAAAAAAACATATGATTTTAACCTTGTCAGAAAAATATTCGTGAAACACATTCAGTTTTCGATGACAACTTTAGACAAAAATAAATTTCTTTCTCTTTGTCTAAAGGTACTGCCCGAAAATCGAATTGTTTTTCAGTGTCAGAGCTGTGTGTGTACTCATTATTTCTAAATGATATTATAATAAAAATATAGAAGGGAATTTGATCTTTAAATTAAATATAATATCATTTAAAAATAATAAGTAAAAAAAAGTTATTTATTGAATATTTTAAAGGAGTTTTTTGAAAAACTTTTAGGTGATTAACAATAAATGTTCATCAAAATTTTGAAATTTTTAAAAAGGTGTTTCAACATTTATGTCTTAATATAGAAAAAATTTTTGTGGACATATTGTAACGCCCCCAGAAGGCGTTATCAAGAAAACTCTATAAATACCAAAAATAAATTCATTTTAATGTATATGTAAAAGATAAGATACATTGTGATCACCTATTAATAAAAAGTTATTTTATATATTTATACTTTACTATATCACCCGAGGATAGCACCTCGTTAAAAAAGCTTATAAATTTTAATCTTGATTTAAATGTGTATAATTAAAAGTTTTTACTTTTTAAATTAATAATTGGTTCAAATGTGCTAATTGATCATAAAAAACTAATTTCTCCATTTATTGCCTTCTTATTCAACCACTATAATTAAACGATTATAAAGTTTGATCGAAATTTAAACAAAAAAGTGAATGCTGCAAAAAAAATTATTTATATGCTACAAATCATCTTTAAATACGATTACTTGTTGTTATAACTTGCCAATATAATCATTGTATCAAATTAAATGCTTTATTCTACTTTTTAAAGAGGGGACCTCTAAACCAAAATTTAGCAGGAAGAAGTGAAATTAAAGAAATATAGTAAATAATTATTTGTACAAATATCAGTTATTTTAGAACAATTTTTTATATTTCATATAGTCGAATATTCAGTAAAATTTATGATATTAGATAAGAAAAACTTTGTTTTTACTTTGTTTATGTATCATTATAATAAAAGAAAATAAAGATGATGATATGAACTGTTTTTGAATATATATATGAATTATTAGAAGAATTTTTATTAAAAATACTGTAAAATACATTTATTTTTCTTAAAAAAACTTTTACAAAAAGTTTAAATTAAAGTTAAAAAGCATTTAAGTGATCAAAGATTATGGTGTCGTTTTATACTGCATTTTATAGAAATTGCATATGCAAAAAACTAAAAATGTTTGTATAGTCAATAGAAAAAGAAATAGCATTATCTACTAGTTCTTTTAAATTATAACAAATATCTAAATTTTTAAAAAACAAAATTATTAAGTGAATTGAGTGCGCGACCGGTATAAAAACATTTTTTTTCGAATATTGAAATTTTTAAATAAAAATTGGAGGTCTTGCGGGTAAATCAACTGATTATATTGTATATTTTTAATGTTTTAATACCAAAAATATCATCTAAGAACGTTTAGTCTGAAACATATTGAAACTTTAAATATGAATTATTAAAACAGTAAATTATTATTGTTTTTTAAAATTTTTTTAAGTTTAATGATAAGTAAAAATTATAGAAATAGTTTTGTTGGAGTGTTGCACCACTCAAAAGATACTTTTTATTTTAAACCACAAAATATAATCAGATTACAATTAAATAATAAATCAGATAACTTAATTAATTAGCTAAGTAACAGAACCAACTAAGGCCTTCTAGAATACAAAAGAGATAATATTAGGTTGTCGCAAAAGTTCTGTCGTATTTTTTACGAAATTTTTAAATGATTGTAATTTTAATAAGAAATATGTCTAATTTACAATATATTATCGAATATAATCTACAACTAGTCTCTGTTTATTAGCTATCTTATCGATTCCAGATGTGAAGAATTTTCCATTCTTTTTGAAGAAAATTTCAAAAAAACCAATATTTGCCTCACCAACTTTACTAAAGTATCTACCATTCTAGAAATTATGTAGAGATAAGAGTAGGTAGTGATTAGATAGAGAAACATCTGGAGAATATGTTGTGTGCAAGATTAATTCATAACTTCTCTTATCCAGAATTTTTCGAGTCTTCAATGTCACATGTCGTTATCTTGAAGAACAACATTTTTGTCATTTTTCGAATTTCATTATTTTTTTAGAATTTTTTTGTCCAATTTTGATAGAATTTTATAATAGAGGTCATTAGAGGTAGTTTGGGATTGATAGAATCTCAAAAAATTTTTATTCAAAGCTAAAGCCATACAAATCTATACTTCATCTTCAAGTTTCATTTCCTTGTCTTGAAACTTTGAGAATGTTCTTTACATAGTTCCAACATTTACTACATCTCTCCCCAATGCTATACAAAAATTTTTGGAACTATCAGTTGTCATTTGTCTTAGTTGATGCTTTTAGAAAATGCAGTGTCAAAAATGACTTCCGACCACATCCGTGTTTATTAAAAGAAAATGTAGCATAGATAATGTGAAAAATTGTAATTATGCGAATTATAAAGTTAAGAAGTGGTACTATCTAATTATTATAATAGCTTAATTTTATATTAATTTTAATTATATTTTTTTGATGATTAAAAATGACCGTAAAAATACGACAGAACTTTTTCGACAACCTAATACAATAAACATAATTAATTAAAGCTTACAGTTGAATAAAACAGATCTGTGATAACTTATCAACAGAATAATATCAGATTTCAAAACAGTAGTTTAACCCTAAAATATACAATAATTAGGTAACTCAATGATATACTAAATGATGAGATATCTAACGTTGATAAAAGTATAAATGAATTAGAATGACAGATCTTTACTATATATATAAAAAAGAATCTTCTAGAAATACAAAACAAAGAGTTAGTTTTGGGATAATGTTTTTTTTTCCATGATCTAGATAATTCTATGAGAAAAAATATAAGAGAAATAGAAGAGCCTTAGGTACAAAGAGTAAAGTACAAATGAGAACATTCGATAAAAGACTATATTCTTACTGATAAAAAATTCTTGATTTTATATAAATATTTTTGACATATCTTTTTCAAAAAAAATTTGTTGAAAAGAGTGAATGACCTAACTTTTTATCTTAAATTAATGAAGTATTTTAAAGTTTAATTTACTTATACAGAATCAGGTCCAGCAGGCGGTGTCGAAATGACACTCAAAAAATCTCTGTGTAAGATATTATAGTCTTCATAAAGTTGGTTTTCGTAATTTTATTATCTGTTCTTAAAAAAAAACGTTTAAGGTAGACTATTTATTCCGTTAAATTTGGTATCTCTAATTTTTTATGTCACTTAGATATAGGCGTATAAATTTAAGTGATCTAAGCTAATTTTTAGGTTGTTTTTAATGTAGCCAAAATATTTAACTTTCTATTTTAAAGTTTTGCCATAAAATTCAAAGATTTTTGGTTACTTAAATATTATAAGAGATTATAGCTTATGAAAATATTAGGTTGTCCCATCCAAAATAACTATTTTTTGATACACGATGTTTGACACGTGTTTTCTCAAATGATTAGCTATGTTTTGGTATAAAAATGAAACTGTTAGATTCTCCTAAATCTCCTTTACGCGTTGATATATATATCATTGCCATGAGCTCTGTTTATTATCATCTTATCTTAAAAACAAACAATGCTGTCAAAACGTGATATTCATAATATTATACTTTATGAATTCAAGCATGGTAATAATGTTGCAAAAACAACTCAGAAAATTAATGAATCTTTTGGAGAGAATCTTATCAATGTTTCTAACATGCAAAGATAGGTTAATAAATTTAAAGTAGACAATGAGAATCTCGAAAATGAAGAGCGTAGACGACATGAGTCTGTTCTTGACAACGGTGAATTACGAAAAGCTGTTGAAGCCAATCCATGCGCAACCGTTAGAGAACTTGCAGAGGAGTTAAATGTATCCAAAACAACTGTTTCTGATCATTTAAAGGAGATAGGAAAGACGAAAAAGCTTGACCGATGGGTACCTCATGAATAAAACGATTATCAAAAATTACGTCGTTATGAGGTTTGTTCTTCCCTCAATTTAAGGAACAAAAATGACCCATTTTTTTAATCGTCTTATCACTTGCGATGAAAAATGGATTCTCTACGACAATCGTAAAAGATTTAGGCAATGGTTGGACGAGAATGAAGCACCGAAACAGTTCCTGAAATCCAAATTATCCCCCAAAGAAGCTTATGGTATCTGTTTGGTGGTCTGCTGCAGGAATTATTCACTATGAGCTCTTGAAACCTTGTGAAACTATTGATTCAGTATCCTACTGTCAACTTATTGGAAAAATGCACCAGAAATTGTCCCAAAAAAGACCCGCTGTAGTCAATAGAAAATAACCCATTCTTCTTCACGATAATGCAAAACCACACGTTTTAAAAATGACTCTCCAGAAATTGTGCGAATTAGAATATGAAACTCTGTTTCACCCACCATATTCCTCTGACATTTCTCCAACAGATTACCACTTTTTCAAACATCTCAACAACTTCTTAACGGAGAAAGTCTTCAGGAACGATGAGGACATAAAAACTGCCTTCGAAACTTTCATTGAATCTAGAAGTTCGGATTTTAATGTAAATGGAATCAATAAGATTGCATCTCGTTAACAACAATGTGCAAATTGTAATGGTTCTCATTTTGAATAAAAATATTTATTTTTAAAAAAGTTATGTACATTCAAAAATTTGGGTAAAAAATAGTCATTTTGGCTGGGACAACCTAATATAAGAGAATTCTCTATACGTAAACAAGAAAGAAAATTTCTTGTTATGATTTAGAATCCTGTTGTGCTTCATTAAGTCTACCAAAATTTTAGCTTTATTGCTCGTTTCTTTATTATAAGTTTATTTGTTTTTAAGATAGATAACCATTAGAAATAAAAAATAAAAATTCAAAAAAATGAAATAAAAAAATTTAAATATTTAAGGAATTTTTTCTTTTGTGTTGAAAAAATTATTTCGTAATACATTTCAATGGTAATAAAAAATGAAACCAAACACTTTTGTTTCTCAATCAAATTCAATATTATTATTTTTTATGACATTTAACACTGGAAAAGTTCAGTGTCCTTAACTTTTCCTTAAGACATTTTCATTTTTTTTTAAATAACATTGTTTTTTCCATAAAATGTTTACTTTTTAAATGTTATTTAATGAAAAATGTAACTATTTAGAAAAAAATTTTTAAATTGCGCATTAAAAAGGGTGCGTATAAGGTTAAAAAAAGCCTTTATAAGGAGAAAATATTGTGAATTTTTCATGTCTTCAATTTGATTAATTTCAAATAACTAAAAATGAAATATATTATATCTTGCCTTCTATTACTCGTTGCAGTTATTGTTGCCCATAGAGGATATCATTTTAATTATGATTATCCTCAATGGGGATATTTTCCTCAACCAAATTATCCTAACTTCTTCCTTCCACCAATAAATTATCCTTTAGATAATTTGTGGACTCCTCCAATGCCATTTCAAACTTTAGGCTTTGGATTCCTTAACCCATGGGGACACCACCACCGTCATCACCACTTCCACCATAAATTCTTCCCAAATCACTTCTTTGGTGCTGGATACAACTTTGCTGATAAATATGCCTTTGACTTCTTTACGAAATATGGATTCAACGTCAAAACTGCTCTCTTCTTTTGTAACAGTTTTACTACCCGTCCAGTTGTATGGCAAAGTGCTTACTTATTCAACTACTGCAATTATATGAACCAAAATTATGGACGCGGAAATGAGCATATTCCAACCTATCCAAATGCACCAGATAACATGCCTGATCAAGATGTTCCATCATATCCAAGTCAAAATCTCCCATCATATCCAGAACAAAGTCCTCCAGCTCAGTATCCAGAACAAAATTCATCATCCACATATCCAGAACAGAGTGTCCCAGAGCAATATCCAAGCCAAGATGGATATCCTTCAAATGACGCTCCACAAAAACTATACTAAATTTATTTAGCTAATTATCAACAGATAGTATGAAAAATTTAAAATTTTATAATAAAAGTTTTTAAAGAAGACGTTAATTTTTAAACATATTAGTGATAATTACTAAACAAATTTTGTATCGTTACTTTTCAAATAAACTTTACTAGATAAGTAGATATACACTGCGCGACAAAATTAATGCATCACTTATATTTTGTATTAAATAAATAATTAGATATTGTGAATAGTTTATAAATAATTATCACTAAGAAAAACAATATTTAAGACATATAAACAGATAATACAAAAATGTTTTAGACAAATATTAAAAAATGATGACTTTTGACGCGACAAAATTTTTGCACCACCTCAATCTTTGTTAAATAAACTAACAAAAAAGCTTCTTAAAATCTATTAAATAATTAATTTCATCTTCTTTTGCTTCTACGACTTGGAAGCATCTTGATTTGAAATTTTCAAACAATGATTTTATATAATCTTTTGGTATTTTTTGTGCTTGAGAAAAAATTGCATTTTCCAGTTCAAATATATTTCTAAACGAATTTTCATATACCATAAATTGTAGTTTTGACCATAAATTCTCAGTAATATTTAAATCCGGTGATCTTGCTAGCCATTGCAAGCTTTTTAAAGGCTGAGACATCAAAAAATCTCTTGTTTTTCGAGAAGTATAGACAAAAACATTGTTTTGTTGCCACCAATACTTTCCTCTTTCACTAGTTTTAATGTTGTTTTTTAAAAACGGGAAGATTTCAGTCTCAATCAATTTTATATACTCAGCAGAGTTCATTCTTGATGGCGTTTTAGTCAAATAAAATTTATCCGGATAGACCACACATCAAGGTATCATTATAGAACCATCTTTTTCTGTCTTTTTTGTAAATTTAATGTAGGTACAATATTTTTTGGATAGCTACAAAAATTATCAGGTCCAACAACGAGAAATTTCTTTACATAATTAAATATAATGAAGTTTGTTGATATATTCACCTGTCAACATTTTTTTTACAAAATTTTACTCTTTCATTTTTAGCTGGTTTTGATAATAGTATTTTTAATTCAATTTTATCATACGTAAACTTCATTGTCTTTCATTTTTATAGGATTGTTCTTAAAAATACATCAAGATTTAATTCATTTTTTTTAATTTTTAAGTTAATTAAAAAATTTCCCTTATTTTTTTCCATTGTAACCCTTTTAATTTTTAATTCATTTGATCTATTTAACTTTTTCTGGATGCCTTGCCTTACTTCTGTTTTTTCTATTCTTAGTTTTGCCTGATTTTAGAATTCTTGAAACAGTAGTATAGACGATTTTTAATTTTCTAGCAATCTATCTACATAATTGGTTTTCTCTTGAATAATTCAAAATTTGTTGCATAATTTCAGCAGATAACATTTTTAGATAAGAAATAATTAATTACCATAGGTATTAAATGTATATTACGTAATCAAATAACTTTTAAACTTATCTTTTTTATGTGGTGCAAAAATTTTGTCGCAAAAAAAATCACCATTTTTCAATATATGTCCAAAACATTTTTGTGTTATCTCTTTATATGTCTTAAAAATTGTTTTTCTTGATGATAATTATTTATAAACTATTCACAATTTTTAATTACACGTTTAGTATAAAATAAGAGTGGTGCATTATTTTTGTCGCGCAGTGTAAAATTCGTATCAATCATTCCAAGGGGGCGCAATCTCTTTAATCAAATATAACTTATTTTCCAATCGAGATACGTTTTAAGAAAGATCTTTAAAATGTTATCGATAAAAGTAGATATCTGAAAGAATTTATTTTATAAAGGTAAACGAATCAGAAAAAGAGAACTTTTAATACAAAGAAAATCTTTAGTTTCTAGTATTAATGATTTTGAGGAATTCTGGTTTCAAGAAAGCACCTCCAACAAGGAAACCATCAATGTCTTTCTTCTTTCCTAATTCAACACAATTGTCATCGGTAACAGAACAATCATAGATAATTCTTGTTTTAGTTGCAGCATCTGAAAAAACTTTCTTCTTCAAGAATTTACGAATCCACAAATGAGTTTTTTGTGTTTGTTCTGAAGTGGCAGTTTTTCCGTTTTTAATATCCCAAACTGGTTCAAAAGCAATAACAATGTTATCGAAAAAGACATCTAAGTCAATGAATGCTTGAAGTTGTCTAAATTTAACATCCTTTGTCTCTCCTTATTCACATTCCTTTAACTTCTCTCCAATACAGGAAATAACTTTAAGTCCATTCTAAATAGCACTTTTATTTTTCTCGGTAGTTAAAACATCCTTTTCTTTGAAGAAATAAGGAAATTTAGAGTGTCCCAAGCCTATGTACTTTATTTCAAGATCATTTAACATCCCAAATGAAATTTCTCTAATAAAAGCACCTTTTTGAAGTTTATAACATTCTTCCACAGCAACTTCATCACTATTTTTAAGATGTTTCTTAACATATGTTGACTATAATCCTGATAGACAGATAACAACATCTACAATTTCACTATCAATATATTGGCTAAGGAAACCTACGATATTGTTTATAGATTCTTTATCACCATTCATTTCCCAATTTCCACCAACAAAGCATTCACATTGAGAAGGCATCTTGAGAATGGCAGTAAATAGTAAAAATTACCTTAAAAGGGGTATAAGATAAAATGATATAATTTTTATAAATTACCGGTAAAATTAAATGTCTAAAATGTAGTATTCCATCTACACCAAATAATCTTAACATGAATACATGTATAATATTGTGGCTCTAAAGAGAACTGTTCGGATAAGATATAAGTTTAAAAAGGCGGCAACAGCTTATCTGGGAGTTACGAGCTTTGTTAAGGCTTTACCTCTTTCAGAAATAGCCTGTCTCGTCAATTCATCAGGAAGAATAAATTTGACAGAATATTTAATTTTCCGAGACGATATAGTTGACTTTTTATTGTAGGTAGCAAGCCTTAAAGCCTCTCCAGCAATCCTTTCGAACATATCATCAACGTAGGAGTTCATGATCGACATAGCTTTACGAGAGATTCCAGTATTTGGGTGGATTTGTTTCAGAACACGGTAGATGTAGATGGAATAAGTTTCCTCTTTGGACTTTTTTCTTCTCTTCTTGTCACCTAATTGTTTTTTTATTTTGACTTTTGTTAACTTTCTCTACTTTCAAAGCGATTGACGAAGTCATCATAACAATAGTAGAATAGTAAAATTGTACAATAACGGTGTAATGACCTAGAAAACTAAACTGTTCATATACCATACCTCTTCGTTGAGTGTTTTGGGTAGAGTTTAATAGTTCGTTTCGATCGCGACGAGACTTAGATTAAGTTATCATTTTTAGCCCGCCTAATACAAACAGCTATACGTTATATGATTGAAAATACTTACTATTGATAATCACTGAGCGTTAACTCACATTTTATATCTTTATGTATATTTATAAGTTTCTAATAATGTCTGAATTTGTGAAAGGTAGATAAACTAAAAATTGTGGTGTATTTCGATTCCCAAATGGTCGTCTTCATCGTATGCTTTCCAAAGGGAATTATACTGAACGTGTCGAGCTGGTACGCCAGGTTCTCTTACATTCAAAGTTTTTATTGTTTTTTTATTTATCATTAAATTCTTCACTTCTAGATATTCACAGCATGGTATTGTTTATTTGGAAAAAGTTGATACAAGGACTGAAAAATTGGGGAAGATTTCTAATATGGTCTTAAATTAATTCTCCTTGTTAAAATTTTTTCTGGTGAACCACTTCAAACATTAGTCCGCAGAAGAATCCTTTTAAGAAAAGTTATTGGTGTTGATAAAGTCTTGAAATATATTGAGTCGAAGAAGTCAAGCTTGTCTCTACCGATATTAAGAAATTGTTGGTGGTAATCTTAAGATAACATTTGCTCTTATCTGGACTTTGACTATTTTTCGCCGTTTCGCTATCCAAAATATATCTGTTGGGGAGTTATGTGCTAGAAATTATCTTTTACTATGGTGTCAAAAGAAGACTGCTCTTTACAAGATCCAACTTTTTTTACTCACGGATTACCTTATCTTGAAAATATTAAGTAGGCTGTCTAATTAAAGTTTCATTTTGAAAAATTTAAATTTTAGATTAGGAAATGATATAGAAGATATCGTTAGAAATGAAAATTGTACACCAGCAACAATATCTTTAATTGATGGCTCCGTTAATATTGGAATGTCAAATGAAGATCATCAAAAATTAGAATCATCCAATAATAATCCTGTAAAGATTTCAACAAGAGATATCGGTAATACGTTCAACTCAAAAAGATATGGAGGAACAACAGTTGCTGCAACGATGTTCTTATCAAATTTGGTTGGAATTAAATTTTTTTTCACTGGTGGAAATGGTGGTGTCCATCGTGGTGTTGAGGAAACTTTTGATATTTCCTGTGATCTCATTGAATTAAGAAGAACTCCTGTTGTTATGACAAAATGAACACTCACCCAGTAAATTAACAAATTTTGTCATGCATTGTCTCACCACGAAAGTAAAAATAATAAACTATTACTAAAGATATTATTTTAAAGTAAAAAAACATATAATAATACTAACAATAATTAATTATAAAAAAACCTAGTTATTAAGCACTATTTTGAAAGTTAATGTCTGAAATAGTGCACACATTTTTTTGATAATCCTTTGGATTCAGTTTATAATAGCAACGCATTTGATCGTCACTCCTACCCATTCAAGATTAAAAAATAAACGTTCCAAAAAATAAAATCGAATATTTTAGAATAACTTCATTTATTGTTGATACCGACCTTTTTGTCATAATTGTATCTTCATATTCTGGTAATGCTAAATCCATATATATAGATGAATCATAAACTTTCTTAATCGCAGCGAAAATGCAAAAAATAAAAATTTAAACATTTTAATTTTTGCTATAAATACCAATGTAATTGGAATAATATTTATTCGCTGTGTGAGTGTGCATCCTCTCGTTGTTGTTAATTGTTCTGGCGTAAAGTCAATTCTTGATGTCTCTAAAACATTGGAATTCTTGGAGACACAAGGGGTTAATGTAATAGTGAATGATAAAGACTGCGATTTTCCAGGATTTTTTTTAGAAAGACGGAATTAAAGGGACGTTACGGAGAAAAAAATCTTAATGAGATTGCAAAGATAATTAAATTTAATGAGGATATTGGTAGTAAATGTGGTACACTTGTTTCTGTTCCAATTCCTGAGGAATCTTCAATTAATGGAATGGAGATTGAAAAGGCTATCAATGATGCACTTGAAGAATGTAAGAAAAAGAATGTTGGCGATCAAAAAGTCACTCTCTTTATATTAAAAAAAAGTAAGAGAACTAACGAAAGGAACTAGTTTGACTTCCAATATCGCTTTACTGAAATATAATGCAAACATCGGTAGTATTCTTGCTAATAAATATTTTAAAATACTAAATAATGAAGAACAGAGCTCATTTGAAAGTACTTATTCATCACAAATCTCTACTTCAACACAAAAATCAACTAAACGAATATGTAATACTACAGCAGCAACAACACCTATTAGTACTCCTTATGAATCAACTTCATCAGCTTCGTCAATTTCATCAGCTCCATCAGCCTCATCAGCTCCATCAGTTTCATCAGCTTCATCAAATTCATCAAGTTCAACAACAACTCAATCTAATTCAATATAATAAAGATCAACTTTACAACAAGCATTACTAATTAAATAGTAAAAAAACAATTATAAACAGTTATCTATATAGTCGTAACTTTTAATATTGAATTTGGTATTAACTTTAAGCAATTTAAATATAAATTAAATTTTAAAAAATAATTAATAATAAAAAATTATATCAATTTTAGTAATAACAATAAATCATATCCTGTGATTGTCAATGTAATTCTATGATCAAAAATAATTTTAACAGAAAGAAAATATTCTAAACAAATAGTAGGTATGATATGTAAATAACCTGATCTCAGTTTAAGTTATTTATAATTTCTTATATATCAATAAAAAATTAGTAAAATTTCTAGCAACAAGACTATCAAAAATTGTATGTAAGATATAAAAAATGTACTAAAAAATACTTAATTGTGTTTAATTCGTAAAATCACATTTTGTCAAAAGACAAAGAGTATAGTATAATTTTACTTCTTCATAATATTAACTCAAGAATTAAAAGTTCTGTCTTCGCATTTAAGGTAAAATTTCCCAAAAGTCATTATTCAACTTTTAATCATTGCGCTTGACATAATCAAACTTTACTTGTAAATAACTTTTCATACAGCTTATTTATCATAAATTATTTTTAAAATGGTTAATTAAATTCATACAATCACTTATTTAATTTAAATCTTTTATATCTTTAAAAGTAATTGTGAACAATCAAAATTTACTAAGAACTTATTGAATGTGCAAAATGAATATTTTTCTAAGTTTAATGACAATATATTATTTATCAAATAATGTTCATTTAAATGCAAAATTCTGTGTATGTTACATCCCTAATTTTATTACATACGACATCATAAATTGACAATATTTTGTAAAATTTATTTAAATAATGTACACATAATTTTAAAACCTGTTAATATTAAAAATATTTAATTATATCGTATAATTAAATAACAAACAGTTTGAATACATTTTCTTACATTCCTCTTGATGATGGAAATAAAAGATTTTTTTAAACATTATTAATTATTTCATATAAATAAACTACTTCCAATACAAACTATTATATTTACAATGTTTGAAAACACATTAATAAAGAATTTTTTACTATGAACATTCAATTAAAAAAATTGTCACAAAGTAAAACACAACGTTAATTTTTAAATTTTATGACAATAAATAAAATAAAATTTTGGCTAGTAATAAGAATTAACAATTGGTATACAATTTAAAAAATATTTCCATCAGCTTTTACTAAAAAAAAGCAAAAATGTTTATCAACAGACCTACAACCAGACATTTACAAATATATCACACAAAACTTTTCAAAATGAGGAGAACGTTAATTCTCATGTCTTTGAACGAATATAACAATATCACGAAATTCTAAAAGGCATATCGTCTTATTTAAAAGACTTTTTACTTAAGTATACATTTATAAATAATTATCGCGCGCTTGAGAAATTGTTCAATTCTTACAGAAAGAAGCAGTAGTAAAGTTATGTCTTCTGAAATAAAAGATAAATCCAAAAAAAGAAAAAAGATTTCTATTGAGTCAGATGACGATGATATTTTAGAAAGTCCAATTATTCAGAAAAGTAAGAAAAAAATCTCTAAGATTACCAAGATTGAATCAGAAGATGGCGAAATTATAAGTTTGCACACTATCAAATTATCTATATTTTTATTTTAGGATGAAGGAGATCTTGATGCTATCCGGAAGTCTTTTAAAAATAGTATGGAAAAAAAGTCTCCTAAAAGTAAAAAGCAAAAGAATAACGACGCTGGACAAACAAAACTTTAATTTTTTATAAGTAAAGATAAATCAGTAGAAAATAAAGAAAAAAAACAAGCAAAATAGTGGATTAAATAGTATATCTGTGACGGATTATTTTTCCAGGTCTAAAGATACTAAAAACATTACTACACTAAATGATACAATTTAAATTATAGATGACGACGTTCTTGCTGATTCACAGAAAGATGTTGAAAACATTGAAGATAAAAAGAGGCCTTCTCAGATGAAAGATTTACCAAGAAAGGGATCCAGTAAAAATGAATTGTCAGGCGAAGATATACCAGTTGTTTAAAGGCAACTAGAGAGTCTAAGTCTAAGCTAGCAGATACAAATGTTAATGTTACTAGAAGCGGTGAAACTAACAAACCTATAACACAAAAAAATAAAGTATCTCCTAAGAAAACAATTAAAGAAGAAGTAATTAAGCCACCGAAATCTATTTCAAATAAAAAATTGCCTAAAGACCAACTTTGGGTAGATAAATATACTTCAAAAACTTTAAAAGAACTAGTAAATCAACAGACAGATAAAAGTCAAGCTAATAAACTTCTTAATTGGCTTAAAGAATGGTATAAAAATAATCTCGGTGAAAATAAAAATGTTAAAAAAGTTAAACCAACTGGAATGGCAGCAAAAAGTGATGGAGTAGCTTTCAAGGCAGCACTTCTGTCTGGACCACCAGGTGTAGGTAAAACTACTTGTGCCACGCTAGTTTGTAAAGAACTAGGATTAAATTATGTACAGTTAAATGCTTCTGATTCAAGAGGAAAAAAAGTTTTGCAAGAAAAAATTGAAGAGTTTCTGCAAACAAAAACTATAAATTCTTTCTTTAAATCTTCAAAAAGTAAAGATAAAAGTAGTAGTAAATTGGAGCAAGTTCTTATTATGGATGAAGTCGATGGAATGAGTGGAAGTGATGATAGAGCTGGAATTAGTGAATTAATACTAATGATAAAAAATACTAAAATTCCAATAATATGTATATGTAACGACAGATTTAACAGGAAAATATCATCCCTAGCAAATCATTGCTTTGATTTAAGATTTGCAAAACCAACTGTTAATCAAGTTAGAGCAAGGTTGATGACTATTGCTTCAAATGAAGGCATGAAAATACCACTAGAAAAAATGTCGAATGTTGTGGAAGCTTCCAATCTTGATATTCGTCAATCCATTTACAACTTACAGTTGATGAAATTTAGTGGTGACACAAAGGATTTAAATTCAAAGGATACTGATATCAATATTTTCGATGCTGCTAGACAAATATTAGACCCAAGAACATCACTTTTGGACAGAAGACGTCTTTATTTTACTGATTATAGTATCATGCCATTATTTATTCAACAAAATTATGTAAACATCGAACCTGTGAAGTTAAATAAAAAGGAAACACTGAAGGCTCTGAGCAAAAGTGCCAGTGTTTTATCAGATGTTGATGTATTTGAAAGACAAATCCGTACTAATCAAGATTGGGCGCTTTTAAGTAACCTATGCACATTTGCTGGTTATCTTGTACCAAGTTATATGCAAGGATATCTATCTGATCAAATTTCTTTTCCAACACATTTAGGGAAGCTGTCAACCACCAACAAACGTTACAGGATGGCAAGTCAATTGGCTTTTCATATGTCGACAAAATTAACAGTCGATACAACTACTCTAGTAACAGAGATACTACCATTATTGAGAAAACAATTAGCAGAACCACTGATTAATAAAGGCGTTGATGGAATTCAGGAAGTAATTGACCTTTATAATCAGTATTCCCTTACAAAGGAGGACCATGAATTTATCACAGAACTAACTGATTGGAGTAACTCTGAAGAAATTGAAAAGAGTATTCCATCAAAAGTAAAAGCTGCTTTTACTAGAGCACTAAATAAGGAAGACAGAAAACTTCCTTATGCTAATTTAGAAAATGATGTTATTAAGGTTGGGAGAAATAAAAAGAATTCCAAAAAAGAGGTTATTAAAGATGAAGATTCTCAAGATGGTAGTAGTGAAGATGAAAGCCAAATTGTGCCAGAATTTGATTACTAATTATAACTTTTTCATGTAAATATACTTTATTGATCATAAACTTTCCAATTGAATTATGTGTTAGAAAATAAACAAATAAGAAGTATTTTTCGCTCTATTTCAAACGCAATTTAAATAATACGTGTACTTTTACATTAAAAGTTTGGGTAAAGGTACACTAGCCGTATTGGGCTAATATATATTTACCTCTAATACAAAGGGGGCAAATACATATTAACCCAATAAGGCCAGTGTATCTTTGCTCGTATAAGCAAAATTAATTTAGTATTGGACTTTTAATTTTTTACTTTTAATTATTCATTTGGTTAATTTAATGTTTTATAGATATTCCTATTTAAATTTTGTTGGAAATTATTTATTAATAACTTTATTTCTATAAAATTAGATTTCGTGTTTCGTATATATCTGAAGACTTATTAAAAAGAATAAAATGATGGTATGTTTTATAATAGAAATAATGTTATTTCGATTTTTAAAGATTTTTTTTCAGTAATTTTAAAATATATAAAGAACAATTGTTATTAAAGATGTAAAGTTTCAATGTAGGAAACATCTTATATCGGCAATATACGCATTTCTTGGAAACTTTTAGTTACCATATTTAGAATATCTTTATATTATTTTACATTCACATATATAATGTTGCAAATTACACTTGTGCAATAATTACTAACTATCTACTGTCAGTATGTTTTTCGCACTGAGATTCTTGGGAAAAACAGAGTGTAAAACTTTAAAATAAATTAACCAGAAATTTGATATTTGTGAAAATAACAGTTTTTTTTTCTCTAAGAGTTTATTTATATTTAAGTATATCGTGTTTATTCTCTGCGACGCTTTCCATGAAATTGGTTTTTTTATTTTTACTTCAGTAGTTTTTTAAATATTTCTCATTAATATTTTTATTGTTTAGTACTATACATAATAAAATGTCTTATCATCAGTATTCCAGTGAGGTTAGATCTAGTGATTGGATATATTTAGAATGTACTACTAATTGCCATGCAAATAGAAAAATTTGCTTTAAATGTCCTACAACATATGAAGACAATGTAAAAAAAGAAAGAGACGGGTGTTTTTTTGTGGGATCAAATGTTTCGATACATTAATTATTAGAAATTTACCAAACCGTAAAATTCAAGAAAGTGAAATTATAAAACTTTTAAGTAAAAATCAGATGCAATTAAAAAAGTGTTTTTTGAACCTAAAGGTAACTATTGTTTTATTCAATATGAGACTGAAAAGTTGGCAAAAGAAATGATGAATGTTATTATGAAACTGGTTTACATATTGACGATCGTCATGCTTTACTTCCAGCATATTCAGCAATATCCATGAATAAAGTTTTAGAGCTTGATTATCCATCAAGAGTCCGTTATTCATACCAAGATCGTCCAACAAATAAGTTTGATTGGGCTAATAAAACTGTACAAACCCGTCAACTAGCAATGAATGCACTTGGGTCAGGACAAATGTGTAACTCAAATTTGCAAGATTACAGGAGTACTTTAGCTTCAGTTGAACCAGCTTATAATGTATCTATCGGTAGAACAATTCAAACATCTTTTGGGACTTTTCATGTTTGTGAAGAACCTAATCCTAGAACATTCAGAAGACCTATAATGGGAGAAAAATACTTTATGAATCCTAAGACTAATTTTCGATATGATTCTCATACAACATATTTCTTTGATCCCAATGAACGTATTTGGAAACTTTGGACAGAAAGATATCATACGTATATTCCTGTTGAGAGTGGTGATCAAAATTTAAAAAAACAACTACTCGAAGTAACAAAAAACCATCCAAATTTTGATTTGTCTCATTTTGCCAGTAAGTTAGAATCTTTATCAAAACCAATAAAAGAAGAAATTGGAGAAAGTGTTCCGAAAAACAAAAAGAAGCATAAGAATGTTGTAACACCACAAGCTGATATATCTACTAAAGAAGATGTTGTAACACCTAAAAAAATCCCAATGTCCTTAAAAAATGCACCTCAAATTTGTATAAATACTGGATCATTATTAACACCATTTTCGGGACAAAATGTTATCCAACAGAGCAATCTATTTCAAAATGACGATGAGGATGAAGATATGGATATTGGTGAGGTTAGACCTTATAAAATTAATCAGAAAGATGATTCGAAAAAATGGTTACTTAATAATCGTAATTCTTATACATGATTCTAAAAAGGTTGTTCCTGTATCAACGGATATTCCATCACAAAGTAATTTTTCAGAACCAAATAATAACGATTGTTTGGAAGATGATATAGATAAAGATATTGAAAATATGATTTTTTTCTACTTCAATTTTTCGAACATATTCGTGCTAGTATGATTGTTAAAAGTTTGGAAGATATTGAAAATAATATTTTTTATAAAGATCCTATGGTTGTTGATTGGTTAGTATTTTATTGCAATCTTTGCGGTTTAGAATTTAACAATAAGAATGATTTAGTGGAACATATTATTGGAGATGTAATTCAAAAATGCAACATAGATGATAATATTGGAAAAGTTTAGTGTTTTCAATCTTATATAAAACCATTCCTGTATATGAGTTATCCATTTTAAGTATACTTAAATATTACATTTTTAATTTAAAAATGAATCTTCAATTTTATATATTATTTATAATAATCATACATATTATTCTTATATCAAGTGTAGAATCCATAAAAGGCATAAAACTTATATTGAAAAACTTAGAGGATTAACTAATGGTGCCAAAAGTTTTACTAATATTTTGAAAGAATCAAGACCAGGAAAAACTAAACGGTTTAAGTATATTGAAATTAAAAATGGTGAAGAAATGTTCCGATGCCCAAAGTATTTTATAGTTTTATTAATTATATAATTAACGGTAATGAAGACTTTGAAAACATAATTAAATTAAAAAAATGTACATATTCACCATTATGTCAAATAATATTTGCCTCAATTATTTACACAATCTTATTTATTTCCTTCATAAACATCAATAGAAGAGAATTTTTTTTAAATTAATAACAAAAAAATAAAAGAATCTTTATTAATTATTAATAAAATTATTAAACAAAAAAATTTTTAAAATTATTCTCGTAATCCAGCAATTGAATCTAAAATGTGAATAGAAGCATTATGAACATCTTCCATTAAATCTGAATCATCATTAACAATATCGTCACCCATAATTTTCATTTTATCCTCCCCAAAATATTCATTTAGCCGTTCCTGTAAAACTTCAAATGAACTCTTCAACATCATGTGGTACTCCACCTGATCTGATGATACAGCTACCTCATTAACCCGCAATGCTTCACTACATTGATGTAATAATTGTTTAAAAGCTTTTATCAATCTATTTATTTCATCTTCACCATAACGTTGTTTTTGTATTATTGTACTGAATGCCTCTCCATAGGCTAATGGACCAGCATTGACTGTTGCCTGAACGGCTCCTTGTAATAAAAGTTGTAAACCTTTTAGATCAAGTTTATCTAAGAATGATTTATCATATGTATCTAACTGCATTCCACCATGATTTGATGCCTCTTTGACTGCCTTTAATACTTTTCTTATTTGATCAGCTTTTTTTAGTAAACTTTCACATGCAACTTCAAGTGGATTTAATATTTGCTCTTTTTTACCAATTATTTTTTGTCTTCTCTTCATATTTGGAAACGGTTCGTCAATTGTAAGAAAAACTTTTTTAATCATGTGCTTAGCCACATCCGTACTACCTGGAGGTGCTGAACTATCCAATTTTGGTTCGTCATAGTAAAAACTTTTTATATTTGTATTTGCCCAGTAATCTAATGGATCGGTTCCTTCTTTAACAACAAATGGATGTACATGTGTCATTTGGACATATGCTATATTGTCTTTAAATGTCCCACTTTTAACATCTTTATCCATGACTAATTTGACATTATCATGACCGAGGCTATTTTTAACATTTTCCAACATCTTCTCACTAGCCTCAGCCAATGATGTCAATCCAGGTTCACGATAAATCCACTCAGTTTCATGTTCCTCACCAAAGTGAAACTTCCCATAAAATATAACTCTAAAATATGCACCAAGATGCCTCTTACCAGAGGTCTTTATTTCACTTAATCTTGAGACTGATTGTTGCAACTCCATACATATAAAACCTGCCTTAGTGAAATTAAATTGACTTTCATAGATAGGCAATAGCATCATACAGATACTTGCCGCTGCTTCATACCTTTCAGCCATGAACAAATTTTCAATTAAATCCTCTGCTTTCGTTGTGAAATTTTCAATTGTAAATCCAGCTGGTTGTATTGTCTCTACATCAGTCTCCATAACCTTTTCTTCTACGCAAATTTTGTCGTTATAGTGTCAAAGAATTTCCAATCTATTTTGACTAGATTTTTTCCAACTAATTCTCTACCAATTATAGCAAGACAATGAGCTTTACAAACAGCTGCTTCAGAGAAAAATTTCTGATTGTAATGAGAGATGGCAAGTGATTGAAGCCATGCATAACGTAATAAAGCACTCCCTCTATATGAATCAGCCAATTGGATATGAAGTTCCGTCAATTTTATAGGATCATTTGAACTTTCAAGTAATGCTCCTGTTGCGTTAAGAACACCCTTAAGTTCTTTTATCAAATATAATACTGCATTATCATAATTTTCATTATACCTCTCAGAACACCTCTCAACAATTGTTGTTAAGGTAGAAAGACCCTTCTGGAAACGCACACTTCTGGCAAGAAGGTACTTTTGTCCTAATAATTTAGCTAGTGCCACACCAGTTTGTGTACCAGATCTCCCCAATTTTTCAGATAACGATAAAGGATTTATTGATTTAAAAGATAATTTTTTCATACCATTCTTATCCTGTCTATAATAAGCTGGTGATATGTTAGAGAACAAATCAAAATTAGTTTTATAAACTAAATGCAACAAAGCTGCAGCCGAATTTTGAATTGGAACTATCCTTGAATTTAATTGCAGTAAAAGTGCCTCAATTAAATCAGCTAATGGTGTTAGACTACCATTGATAAACAATCTTTTTTGAAAAGTTGTAACAAAAATACCAAGATTTGCTAAAGCACGTAATCTAAAATTCTCTGACCACTCCTCAGACATTAATTTTATCTGAACATTAAGTATCCTTATAAAAGCATCCTCTATCTCCTCAAAACTTAATAATTTTGATTGTGTAGAGATGTGATTAGCCAGAGTCTCAGTTGCCGTTAGGACAATCAAACATATCTCCTGTATTAAACTACACTCTTGCATGTAAGCAAATAAAGCTTTCTGGTACTCCTCTCTAATTAAAGGATCATCATCATTAAGAGAGTCTTTTGGAAATTCTATTGTAACTTTGGAATTTGGTCTTGTTTTTTTAGCTTGTGATAGGTATTTGTTTATGAATACTTCTTGCGGTTCGTAGTGGAAAAAATGTAATACTAATTCAAGGAGGCGTACTAAGTGTAATGTTCCTACCTTGATATCTGAGACTGGTTTTTTGGTGACGTCATTTCTACTTAAATGAGAATCATCCAATGAATTTATTATTGAGCGGAAGACGTTTGATTTGAGATTGTGTATTACATACAAAACTGATAACAATAAATCTCTGACTTCATGTTTATCAAGTCTTTCAGTGAGTGTTGCTACAGGAATTTTGCTACTAAGTGGTGTTGCTTGTTCGGGTATAGAAGATAATAATAACTTTTCATCATTACTATTCTTATGATGTCCTTTGACTGGTGTATTCGGGCCAGAACCATTACAATCAAAAGTCTTTGAAACCAATGTACCAAACTTAGACATTTCACTATGATACGGATTACTTCTTGGTGTACGTGCTATTGACGTTAGGAGTGGTGAGTCAAATGAAGAAGTAAAAGATTGTTTCAAAATAATTCCACTTGTCTCATTATTACTTATAGTCGTGTTAGGTGAAGCATTAAGTGACATTGCAGAAGCTTCTATTTCCGTAATATTCTAGAGAACAAATCTTATTAATGGTGAGTAAAGTATCGCTATACGATTTTGGACGGTTGAAACAGCATATCTATCATCAACAGAGTGTTTTGCCAGCATATTTCGGAGTAACTTAATTACTTTCCTCCTACTTTCTTTTGGTTCCCTCATGACAGCTTTCAGTTCCTGGAGAAGGAGACCAATAGGGAAATGAACAGAACAATAGTGCTCATTTAAGACAAAATTCTCCATATATGGGGTAAATGTTCCCATACCAACGAGTTCCGTAATGTTACTTGTATTTGAGAATAACTTTTTAAAGAACCTCTCAACAAATCCAGATGGAGTATCTTCTCTGACTGCCAATGAGGTTGATGTGTTATCAGTTAAACCATCCATTCTTAGTATATTATAGTCTTTATCAACTAACAATGATAGAGATAATTGAAGGAAATGTTCATGGTAAATGATACTTTGCACTAAATCAAATTTAAGATCCCTTAAAATTTTGCTTTCATAATTATCATATTTGTTTGCAGCATAGTGATATAACTTAAAAATAAATCCACGATCAGTCAAAGAGAGACATCCACGTAAGAAATACATCAATGATCCATTAGCTTGGATAATAGCATCACGTGACAAATCTTGAGATCTATGACATATCGTATCAACGAGGAGTTGAACGAAATCTTTGATAGCTTCCAAAAAATCACTTGAAAATCTTTTACTCCTTTCTTTAAAGTGCAATTCACATGAAACAATATGTGAAGACATACATTTTAATATAATATCAACAGTAACACGGAGTTCCGTAAACACTAACAACATTAAATCTAAATCATCATCACAACATTTCAGAAACGGAGTTAATCCCTTAACCAAACTTTCATGTATTTGTTCATTCTCAAAATCAGTAAAAGTTTCACTCCCAATAACCTCCAAAATATATTTTTTAAACAAACTTCTCTTCTCCAATGGATTCATTTTTTCAAAGATTTTGAATATACATTTAATTATTTTGTTACTGACATTCGTTGAGGAGATTTTTGTTAATGTTGAGAGGAGGCGATTTAAAATCACATAAAGGAATGGTGTTATTTTTTCTGGTGACACTGTAATTAGACCATCCCATCGCCTTCCTATTTTTTCGTATATTGATTGAATGTGTGTGATTCCGTTGTCTTTTATGTCACTGTCTCCGAGGGTAATGGTGTTTTGGACGGATACTGAATGTGGGACATCAGAAGGACCGTTCTCTTTGAGAGAATTAATCTTACAAGACAATAATGATTCTTCAGTAGATTTTGAATGGGGAAGAGTATGTTCTTTTGTTTGGGTTTCCAAATTTTGACAATGTTGAAAGAAAGACTGAATTCTTGGTTCTGATGAAAATAGGGATGATATAAGTCTTAGTTTAACTTTAAAAAGACCTTTACCATTTTCAATATATTTGGCATCTGAATTTTTATTTGGTAAAAAGGAGTTTGCATAATTGTTAGGAAGATTCATTAATACTGGTAACTCAAATTCCTGTTCATCATCCTTCATTATCCAGCAATCTTTTTGTGATAATGGTAACCACGAATAACCTATCTCACTTTCCACATTCTCTTTCACCTTCTTTTCAGATAATGCATTTGATATTGATATGTGTTTAAAAGAGAATAATAAATGATCTGTTGGTTTTATCGTGACTGGTAACAATACTTTCATTTCACTATTAAATGATGGAAATTGTTCATGATACTGTACTGCACATTCAGAGGACAATAAAAATGGACCACTTGGATTTGAAGTGTCAATAATACGAGGAATATTTTCATTATTACAATCACCGGTATTTGTTATTAAACTAACAGAACAACTTATGTTGCGAGCCTTAGAAAATGCTTTTTGACCATTGTACATAAGATGAACTGGGTACATGTATAATAAGTTAACAACATTAGAATATGGACAACCTATTACATCACCAAAAGCTTGTAACTCAAAGACAGATGTTGGAGATCCTTTTGGAGAGCAGATGTTAATTTTTGATGCTAATGATTGATTTGGTGAATCAAGTTCAAATGATCCACTACTTTCTGGGGCCAATTGGAGGGATGAGTTGTAGAATGTTGAGAACATTGACTTTCTGACATCAGTTTCTATTCTAGTTATCATGCTTGCTTGTGGATATGTAATTAATTTACCATTTTTTTCTAATTTTTGAAATTCATTATAATTATAAAGGTACTTATAAATATCGGAGTCAGTGAGTTTACCATCACATTTGTATAATTTTAATCTTTCTTCACAATCACCCTTGAATATGGAACGTTTCCCCCAGGCGATACAAGTTCTATAATTACCGAGTTTACTTAATCCTTGATTAATACATTTTTTATACTTCATAGCAGCTTTTGGTACAGTGAAAGGTTTAAAATAAGGTTCCAAAGACATATTGGAAAAGACTCTTTCTACACGTAAAATTAAAAAAATTGACTCATGAATAGTTGGTAAATTGAAAAATACTTTAATTCTATCTTTTGTGATTAAATTTTCAAATGAATTAGTAGTTGATATCGTTGAATCAGAGTATATAGTATTAATTGACTCTGTTAATGGTGATTTGTTATCACTAATACCATACCCACTTTCCTTTAACAACTCATCAAATTGTGGATTTGAAACAGAAAATGAAAATTCTTCTGATAATCTTTTATTATACCTAGCATCAAACACATATCCTTTAACAATAAACGGTTCTATTTGTTCAAAAGTTCCAGGTGATATAAAAGCTTTAAATTCAAAGTCATAAACTTCTATTGTTATTCTTTTATCATTTTTTGAGGAGATTGAATTTGAACATGCAACACTTATATCCGATTGTGTTGGTAATGACATACTATCTTTTTTTATTGAACTTCTACCTGTATCTCTTGTGAACATTTTACTTGATGATTTTATTGTTCTTGATAGTACACAACCTTGTCTATCAGAGGATGTTTGTAGTTTTGATAATTGATAATATAACTTAAATAATGTGTTTCTTTCAACTAAAGGTGGTCTTAGAATTTTAGCAATAGCATTTTTTCCTTTTTGTATACGTGTTGATGCGGAACTTGATATACTACTATCGTTGAACGTATCATCGTTTCCCATATCTTCACAGGTACTTGAATTAGCCTCCTGACTAGAGTTATGTTTATCTGATATAATAGATGATGAATCTAAAACAAGGCAATTTTTGATAGCTTTATCAATATCAAAAAACCATTTCGTTATATCAAACCCATTATCACCAGCAAGTTGTAGGGTTTTTTCTTTATCTTTACTCGAGGTGGAGGAGTCACTTAGTGGACTTTTATCGGAAATAACAATAACAGAACGATTTTTATTTGTATGTATCATGGCTGATTTTGGATAAAACACCGTGTCAACAGTTTTTTTAATATTCGGATTCTTGATTAACTCAACAACAACTTCGTTTTTTGTAAAATCTTGTTTAAAAATACAATAACGTTTCTTCCCATTTCTGAATTTATCCAATATACTGTTATCAGAACTTAACTGGAGAACCATACCCTCACAAATGATATGAGGTAACCTATAGTGTTCAGCATCTAACTTTTCTTGTTTTTCCTCCTCCAATCTTTGATCGATTTCAAAACGAGGTTGTGTAAGTGAATTAACATTATCGATTTTACTCTCATCGTACTCTCCATAATTGTTTGAATAATTAAAGTTAATAACTTTTCCTTTGCTTTTATATAATTTCAGGCAGTCTTTTGTTATCAACCATTCAATATTAGCCATATTATTATTTTCAATTTCTTTATATTTACCACCATATCGACACTTTGTTTCTCCTTCATTAATATCATCCCTAGGAAATAATATAATTCCGCTGCTTTTTCCATTCCTTAATTGTACCAAATTATTATCAATGAAACTTTCATAATCTAATGGTTTTGGTTTAAAAGATTTTCTCTAAAAAAAGGAAGGGATTAAAAAGTAAAATATTATTTCATAACATACCAATGGATTTGAAATTGACATGGCTTTTGTACAAGCTTCTCGAGTTTCCTTTGCCCGCCCAACTCTCCCGACACTATTTGTAAATCTAAAATAAAAAATGAAGTTTTGATATATTCCTACGTGATGTATATATATTAAAAAAAACATACTTTCGATGATTATTATTACCAGTATGTTATGAATGCAGAAATATTAATATTATATTAGATGTTTATTGATATACCGAAATTACTAACAACATATTTTATATAAATTCTATTTCTTATATACTCCTCAGAAGGCCTTGATATTACTTGATGCGTAAATATTTGATCTTAAGTTGTCTTTGTTGAATAGATTGATTTTCACTCCCTCCCAGTTAACCGTTCATTACAAATATGTTCTTCTTTAACAAATCCAATAGTACTACTATATGACTCTATTGCTCCAGAGTTTTCAGAACTCCCACTAAAGACAGTTATTCGATCATCCATACTAATTTGTTGTTTAATAGGAGTCATTCGCTTTTAAATTTATTACAATTAAAAAATTTCATGTTGAAGCAGTCGGTAATAATTTATAATTAAAATTCCTAAAAATAAAATAAAATGAGTGTAAGGATAAAATTGATAGAAAAATACGATTGTACACTTTATTAGAAATAATAGTAGTAAAAAAACTTTATTAACAAAAAAATACGTTTATAAATGGACAGAGCTGGCGCGAAAGGTATAGACAAACTAGGCAATTGCCTAGAGCGCAAGACACCCTCGCGCCGGCCTCGTTAAAAAGTAAAGTTTTGCCAGCACCGTTACTACCAATCCAACAAAATGATTCATTCTTTGATATATCAAAAGTAACATTTTCTATTATTTTATTTCTACTAAATTTCCTCCCTATATTATCGACGATCAAATGTAAATACATAAATTACAAAATTCCCATTTATATATCACACAAAAAAATTCCCGGAATTTTGAAAGCCAGAAAAAATTTTGAAGGAATTTTCTTAATTGCAGGAAAAATAATTGCAAGAATTTCTTTTGAGCGAAATTAAAATGCAAGAAAAATAATTGCAGGATTTTTTTTGCGAGAAATTCTAATGCAAGAAAAATAAATACAGTAAATGTAGATCACAGGATTTTTAAATGCGATAAAATGGATTGCAGGATTTTTAAATGCAAGAAAAATAGATTACAGAAATTTTAAATGAAGAAAAATAAATTTTGAAGGATTTTCAAATGCAAGAAAGGCAAATTTCAGGAGTTTCAAGTGCAGGAAAAGTTGATTACAGGATTTTTAAATGAAGGAAAATGGACTGGGGGACTTTTGAATGCAGGAAAATGAACTACAGGATTTTTAAATGCAAGAAAAATGGAGTGGAGCATTTTTCTTTGAGCACAATCTAGCTCAAAAAGAAGTTTCTTCAGTAAACAAATTATATGTATATTTAAATATGTTTTTTAAAGTGTTTTTTATGTTAATAAAATGTGATATATGCCTTTACCACTAAG
Source organism: Strongyloides papillosus (assembly GCA_005656395.1). Classification (NCBI taxonomy): domain Eukaryota; kingdom Metazoa; phylum Nematoda; class Chromadorea; order Rhabditida; family Strongyloididae; genus Strongyloides; species Strongyloides papillosus. Next base: position 17,298 of record SRSI01000021.1, on the reverse strand, counting down.
AAAATTTGGGTTGACTATAATAATGTTATTTTATATATAAATTTTAAAATATTAATTTTTTATTATTTTGTATTTTTAGAGCTTTTTATATTATTAACAAGTTGACTTATTTTTATATTTAATAATAAAAAAATTAATATTTAATAATTGCAGTTTGTATAGTTATGGATCTTTTTAAAAATGTTTTATAGTAGGACAATTTCCAATCATTTGATCATTACTATCAACAATTATATTCAAATCTTAGAAAAATCCCGCCTCTATAATCTAATTTATAACAGTTAATAGCAAAATTTCTTTTTCAACAAAAATGTTAGTTATTGAAATCAACAATAATTCTAAAGAAAATTTTCTTGATAAAAAGAATCGTTTCTTTAATGTTTTTTTTCATAAAAAGCTACATCTTTTTTATATAATGTAGCATTAATAACAAGATTCTAGATAGTAAGCAAGGCACAGCTTAAAAAAATTACATTTTTACAAATACAGGGTGTCTCAAAAGTAACTCCCCAGTTGCAAACGCTTATAACTTTTTTTCTACGTGAGATAAAAGTGTAAAATTTTGTGGGTTTGTAGATAAGCGAAGTAATATTTTTTATTTTTTTTCCTATTAAAAAATTATGGTTTCATCAGGACTTATAGCCTCTTGAAAAAAAATCTTTTTTTTGCCCTATTTGTGCATGTAACTTTTTTGAATGAAAAGATATTAACATGATTCTTTTATAGATCGAAAGCCCAACTTCTTTTGCACTAGAATCACTAATACCATAAATGTTAAACTTCATTAACATTGTTCAATTTTTAATAAAAACAAAAAACTATGATTTTTGCCAAAATTTCGTGCTTTTTTCAAAATTAAAGCTCATTGAGAAGAATCTCTCAAATGTGGTATCATTATTATAATAGCGTTAACGATGCTCTATTCAAGAGTAATAATCTTGTCTATTATAAATAAGTTTTAAGTAAGTTATGACAATTCAAAAATAGTTCAATTTTTTCATTTTTCTGGAAATTAAAAAAAATTATGTTACTTTTTTTAATTTTTTAACATTGATAATGATTCTTTATTGAAAGTAGTTAAAATATTATTTTATTTTTTATTGTTAACTGTTCATATTTCAAACATAAATTCTTTGAGAACAAGATCGAACATAAGATATTTTTTAAAGATGCTTAAAAATGCTCTTATAGGGTAATAAATATGTAAAATAGTAGAAAATGCAGATAAATGGTAATAAATGTTTAAAAATATGATTGTTTTTAAAATTAAAGTGTTAGAAATTATTAAAATTTTTTTGGCCACATATGAACAAATAAGCATTATTTTGTAAAATAACATTTTTTTTTAATAATAGTACTGTTAAGTATCAAATATGTTGAAAAAAATAGTGTTTGCAACATAAATTTTTACCAAAAGTACGAAATTGTCGATCTTTAGTAAATCATAACTTTCTTTAATCTTATTTTATTTAAATGATAATACATTCATTTAATAGAGCATCGTTTACTCTATCAGAATAATGATACTACATTCTTGATAATCTTCTCAATGAGCTTTAATTTTGAAAGAAGCACAAAATTTTGGCAAAAATCGTAGTTTTTTTGTTTTTATTAAAAGTTAAACAATGCTAATGAAATTTAATATTTATGGTATTGGTGATTCTAGTACAAAAGAAGTTGGGCTTTCGATCTGTAAAAGAATCATCTCAATATCTCTTCATTCAAAAAAGTTACATGCACAAATAGGGCAAAAAAAAGATTTTTTTTCAAGGGACTATAAGTCCTAATGGGGCCATAATTTTTCAATAGGAAAAAAAATAAAAAATATTACTTCGCTTATCTACAAACCCACAAAATTTAACGCCTTTATCTCACGTAGGAAAAAAGTTATAAGCGTTCGCAACTGGGAAGTTACTTTTGAGACACCCTGTATACCACATATTGGGATATTAATTAATAAAATTGAATAATCATTTTTTAAAATTATAATCAAGTTATTTTATCAATTTATAGACAATATATTCTTTTTTATTACAAAATTGTAAAAAAAATTAACTAAAACTATATATTTTTTACATCTAATTATAGAAATTCTCTGTATATTATGGTGCTTTTAAAATCCTGTTTATTAATTCTTTGTGAATTTACAAAAAATGATTATCCTTAATTGCATTATGCGATAATTTTTTATTCTTTATCATGTTTAGTATTAAAAATTATTTTCCCAGAATGGTGAAAAATTTTGAATATGTGGGACAAGCGGAAATATATGTTAATTATTCAAAAATATATACATAGGTTTTAAACACATTGAATTTTGTATTTCCATGATTAGGGTTTTTTTATATTTTATAATTTTTTTGTTTTAAATTAATCTTGGTACATAAAAATTACTCAAAATAGTGAAAAATGATATATACAGGGTGTCAACAAAGTTACCATAAAAGTTTGTTTTAATATAACTCTCTTTAATGAACATGTATTTTTATGAGATTATAGCTATTTGAAAGCCTTACTTCTATCTTAAATAATGCTTTAAGATGGTTCAAAAAATATTAATATTAAATGAAGTTATGGTTATTTAAGTGACTTTCATTTTTTTTCATGATTTCTAGGATTTTTAACTTTCTCAATACGATGTAATTTTTTCAAAACTTGTTATTTTTTTCCACTTTTTTATTCATCTGATAGCCCATCTTCTTTTCTACAAAATAGTAGAAGAATTATTATTATAAATTTATTTTAAGTAAAGATATGAAACATAATATTCTTTTCATTTTTTCAATAGTAAATATAATTTTTTTATTCTTTTAACTATTTTTGAAAAAACTAAGAGTAAATACACAACTACTATCGCTAATTAATAATATTTTTATATAATTTAAGATTTTTTGCTCTTTATTATCATAAATATGAATATTTTTTAATACTTTGTTTTATTAGTTAGAAAATTGTTTAAGAAATGTTTCTTACAAAAGTATGTTCATATCTTTACTTAAAATAAATTTATAATAATAATTCTTCTACTATTTTGTAGAAAAAAAGATGGGCTATCAGATGAATATAAAAGTGAAAAAAAAATAACAAGTTTTGAAAAAATTATATTGTATTGAAAAAGTTAAAAATCCTAGAAAGTATGAAAAAAAAATGGAAGTCACTAAAATAGCCGTAACTTCATTTAAAAATTATATTTTTTTATCCATCTTAAAGGATTATATAAGTTAGAAGTGAGGCTTTCAAATGGCTATAATCTCATAAAAATACATGTTCATTAAAGAGAGTTATATTAAAACAAACTTTTATGGTAACTTTGTTGACACCCTGTATGTTGTTATAGGTCCATAAAGTAATTTTGAGATACTCAATCACAGTTGAAAAATTTTTAAAGTCATACAAACGCACAGAGTCGAGATGTAAAACTGATATTTTATATGTTACAATATTTCACTTAAGGATATCGTTTATATATTTAAAAAGTGGATTTTAAATTCTTCTTTGTCCTATATTTTTAAAATTGCTTAACTTTCTGAGAAAACTTATTTTAAATTAACAATAATTTTTTTTAAAATTTGAAAGTTATTTATAGTTAGGTTATCAAATTATATATTTTAAAAGAATCTTAAATTACTTTTAATATCTAAAAATCCATAGATAAAAATTAGCTACTTTAACACCGATTGTACTCCTATATGGAAAACTTATTAAAAAATTTCATAATAGAACTTTGGCTAGCTTTTTAGTAATTTAATGAAATAAAACGATATTAACATATATTAATATTTCTTTATTTTTCTAGTGATTTTGATTTCCTAAATTTAAAGGAATATGGCTTTACTCAGGAACATGTCCATTCTGAAACTGTATGGAAGTGGTAACAAAAACAATATAAGTAAGTAAATTTATTTTATTAGAGTTGGTGACATGTCTTTTCCTTTGTTAAATTTCAAAAGTAGTAAGAGGAACTTTTTCTATTAAAGAAAAATTTTTTTAGTATTTAAAGTAGTAATTGGTTTTAAAAATTATAGTTTTTTCAAAATCCAAGAAATTTCTTAGAAACTTTTATTTTCAATTGTTAGAAGAAATTAAAGAATTTAGTATATCAAAAAAGTAATCAATTTTTTGAACATTAGTTTATTTTAAAATACATTTGTCAACATTCCAAGTGCTTCCTATCGAGATATAAGTTAAAAATTACAGGTTACTATACTATTATTATATCTTTTATCTTTTTACCTTTTCTAATAAAAATATATGTTTATGTGCGTAGTTTAACAACATTAATTAACAAGCACAAGATTTTTATATTTTATAAATTATTTATATGTTACTATAATACTAAAAAATATTTACATAAGGAAAAAAGTTTAGAAAAATGACCGAATTATATAATAAAATAATAGATTAATCCTAAAGTAGTGTTAATCATTATTATTTAATATAATAATCGGTTGAGTTAAAAAAATCACATATTAAAGTTTTATGAGGCGGAAAAAAAGAAAAGGTTTTACCAACTCTGAAATTGAGCTAATAATAACCACTATTGTTCTTATAAATTCTACTTTTTAGATTATATAGCATCGCTTTATAATGATATTGACAAGGAGAGGAAAAATCTTGATCGCGATTACAGTGATTATATAATAATATTTTTTATTTTTATTATTAGTGTACTAATAATAATTCGTATGTACAATTGCTGCAAGAACTGTTGTGGTAAAAATAATGGTAATAGTAATTAAATTTTTTTTTATTCTGTTGTTAAATAAATTATTTTTGTTGTATCTTTTTATTTGTACGACACCAATTTGTAGTATATATTTGAACTGTTATATAAGAAAAATTTATGTTTAAAGAGTTTAATAAAGTTTTAAATCTCAATATTTTTCTTAAAAAATTTGATAAATGCTTTTGATTATAATATTAATTCTTATGATAATTTTATTTTTGAAAAATTGTCATTAACGAAAACATTTTTAATGACATTTTTTTAAAAATTCTAAAGTGATTTTTTTATAAAAAATATTTCATTAGAAAACTCATCTTTTCTACTATCTATCTGTAAATTTTAAGAATAATACCTGCCAGATTTTTTGAGTTATTTTAATTTTTTTATCGTCTACCTTATTTTTATCATATTTTTGCATTATTATTATGACAAGTGTTAATTTTAAGGATTTTTTTCTATGTAAAACTTTAATCAGATAATTTTTAAAGTAATTAAAATTTCAATGGACGAGTTTTAAAACATAAATGTATGAATAACACTTTTTTACTAAATAAGATAAAGCAAGTTTTTACAATGTATACAATTATCAAAATTGTTCCTTAGTGTTTTTAATTTATTAATTGTTAAAAAAATTATAAAAAAAAACTATAAATATTTTGATATTATAGTTTTCCCAACTACACATAAAACCTAATCATGTCACCACGTGTCGTGCAATTAATGCTAAACCATCATTAACAGTTTATGAAAATACATGTTGCATTTTAATAGACCAACCTTAGACCTGCCTTCGGAAGGTCAGAGCTGGTTCGCAAAGCGTATTTTTTTAAAGCAATTTTATACTTAATTATAAATCAATGTATGTATATAAAAAAAATTGTTTCATTTAATTATGTATTTATGGAGAAATAAAATAACCGACAAAACATTGTTATAACATATTAATATAGAAAATTTTTTATCTTTGAGAATCATTTTATAACGTTTGCCTTTACTGAAACTGGATAGTTTAAAAAATTCATCTGACAAAAGAATTTTATTTATGTCTAAAAAAGTGAATAAAAATAAATATTTAATATATTTTGAGCAACTATTTAAATGCCTCTCCATTATAGTTTTGAAATTGATATAAATATTTCAATGTCATTCTTTTATTAACTACATAATCATCTTAATTTTAAAGTTATATAAATGAGAAAAAAACAAAAAAATTAATGACTAAAGATATCTTCTTTTGTTTTTAAGCTACAAATTTCGTTATAGTTTTTATGTTTTAAGCCAAACTTTGTTCTATGTAATAACATTAACATTGTTTTCTTTAAACAGCTGTTCATAAAAGTTATAACTTTAGAAAATGTTAATTTCTACCAAAAAATAGTCATCATCTCTTGATCCATTACTTTATTCATTTTTTATTAATTCTTTTAATATTGAGTTTACCCTTTTTTTATACTTTTATCTTATAAATGAGTTATAAACCATAAAATTTTATTAACTTTTTGGAGAGTTTTTATTGGAAAAAAAATATTAAAAAATGTGTCTAAAAAGTGATGTTTTCTAACAATAATTTGGCCAGATATGAACCGAAAGTTTCAAGACTTATTTTTCTCCTTAAGTTGAAAAAAATACATCAAACGACTATTTGACTATAAAAATTAATCAATTTTGAAAAGAGTTATGTCTGGAACGAAATTGATTTGCACAAAAATAATGAGAAAAAAGCAAAAAAGTTGACACTCAAATTAATATAACTTATTTCATTTTCATAGTTAAGCTAATAACTACGTTAGACTCTTGGTTTTTAAGTTAGACGTAAATCTATCAAATAGATACTATTTTGTTTGTTTTTGTCAAGTTACGACTAAGTTGTAGCTACTAATCTTTTGAGATTTCTTTTCAAAATGGTCACCACTTTTTAGACCATAACTCGGCTAATTTTGACACAATTCCATATTATTATGTTTCCGCACTATTCTGGAATTTGATCCTTCAAATGGCATATATACCGTTGTATATAATATATTTTATAATAACGTTATTCCCTGTACAAAACTATGATAAAAAAAAAGCCAAAAAAACACTGTTTTTTAAAGATAATTTGGCCAATTATGGTCCAAAACTTTTTAGACCTATCTTTCCCCACTAAGTTGGAAAAAAAATAAATCTTTTAGCTATTTATTTATAAAAATCGGTTAAGTTTGAGAGGAATTATGATAAAGACAAATTTTTTTTTTCTTATTTCTTTTTGATATAGATTAAAAGCTAAATAATGGTAAAATATTTATGAACAACCTCAAATATCAGTAATGTCTAATAAAATCAGCGAAACTTAGAACTGATTTGTACCATATATATCTATCATATTTAATAATTTAATTCCGCATTTTATTACTTATTAAAAGTTTAACGGAAATATTTTTTTTATTTCATTATTTCAATATTAAAAAATCCACAGAAAGTTATTCAAATATCAGATAATTTTAGAATTATGAAAATATATAATAAAATAGATTTTAAAAAATGTCTAAAATTTTAAACATTTAAAAATCTATGTAATATTTTAATGGTAATCATCAATATTATAAAATATGATAAACTCATAATATTAGTTGAGAGTTTATAACTGCATTATAACGAACAAAAGATTTTTAAGTTTTTTTATATATTTTTTCATTTTTTTATAGAAAAAAAATAATATATACAAAACAGCAGCGAACATAGCGAGTTCGCTAATTAAGAATTAAAAGCACAAGTCCGGCGGTCAAGTAGTGAGCGACGAGCGAAGCAAGTTACTGCTTGTAATGATTATATAAACATATTAAATAAAATGGACAAGGAACATCTATTGAATGCTCAAACTATTGAAGTTGTTAATGTGCCACTATCTTTTACCATAACTATCAAGAGAAGATCCGATACTATAAGAAAAATGATTTTTCACAGCAATGCGCCCCCGTGAAGTTATTTAACTAAAGACAAGTCACATACAACAACAATTGGGATAAGGAAGATGATGTAAACTTAAAAGAACTATTTATTGCAGGAAGTATTAAAGCTATAAGCATTAAAGCTGGATCTTCAAACGTCATTTTTATTGAAGACGCCTCAAGTATCCATTCATCCTCCTTAAATGTTAGGAAACTAAGATACCATGGCATCTACTTCTGTTTTGTTAATGAAGAATATCAATGCTACAAATTACTTCATTTCTGTAACAAAACTTTTTCAGTTTCACGTTCAACATGACCAAAAACATCCATTGAATGTAATTATGTCAAACGATGCCTTGTTAAGTATAACAAGACAAGAGTTAATGCTGTAAAATAGAGACAAGAGAGAGGATTGAAAATTTTATTTGAGTTTATACTCCAAAAATTCATCCAAAATTGTGACCTTCATAAAATAATGAAGGATGACGAAAATAAATTAATTTTACATGCATATAGTGAGGATAATTACAATGCCTATGAAAAGATTGCAAATCTCCATACGTGATTTAAAGGTACAACTAATACTATAGTAAAAATTCTATTTGCTAATGATTTTAACAACTTCTAACTTTTTCCAAGAATTTCTACTAAAAAAACATTCAAAATATCATTCTTATGTTGGTTAGACAATATTAGAAAGAAGTGAATTGTATTAAAACGATTTAAATCAGTTTGTTTTTTTTCCTGTAGCGATTTTACTTAGAAATTTCATAGATATTTTATTCCTTTTATTGTAATTTTTTTTGATTGTAATAAATTTAAGCAACGTATTGGTACTTGTTTATTTATTCTACAAACCTATTATGGATAAGCCTGAAATAAATCTATTATCTTTACCGGATAATTTTAAACTTCAAATTCTTAAGAAATTAGATTGGGAGAGCTTAGTGAAACTTAAGTTTGTATGCAGAGATCTCTACTTTTTAATTAAAAGAAATATTTGGTCCCTTAATAAACCAGAAATGTATTATTTTTCAATTGACTATGATGGAAATAGAATATCCAGAGCTCACTATAAATTAATGAACACTGAAGGTCCACGGAGATATAGACATTCAAAACATGTAAGTTTATTTTTAATTTTAAGAATAAATTAAAAAAAAAATTTATTTTAAGATTGAATTTAGTAATGGAGATGTATATGAAAATTTTTTGAAAAAAATAGATTTTACAAAAATTAAACGTCTTGTTCTTAGAAATTTCTTGAATGATGAATACATAGTCGTATGCCATGAAAATGACTCTAGTAAAAACTTTTATAAATATACTTTTTTATTTAAATTACTAACTGGAAGATTCCGCGCTGAGTACCTTTCTATTAAAATTGAGAGAAGTAGAAAGTTTGGAATGATTTATGATGGTAATATTCTTAGAAAGGAATCTCTTAGAAAATTGGAATTTTTTGAAAATGACGGTACACGTTTAGTTGGAAAGAAAATTGCAATGGACCTCCTTACCGGCAATCCTATCTTAGAGTATGAGAATAGTCCTACGGATACTCGTAAAACACTTCACGTTCAAACAACAAATCATCTATTTGAACTTGGACTTTTTAATCCTGACAATACATGTGGTCGTATACGATTTACACTAACTTTCCAGGACCTCTATAAATTTGGTATTCTAAGGGAAAGATTTTATAGAAAACTATTTGAAGAAATAAATTTTAACAATAATTTAATGGAAGAAAATAATGATAAAGTATATTCGATAACGTCTTATATGAATTGTTCAAAATGTGGAGTCAAACATGAAAATTCTTTACTCTATGACAAAGATCTTAAAGAGCTTCATATTACGTTAAATTAACATGATCAGATTTGTCTTTGGATATGTAATGTCTTTGTAAATTTAATAACTAATATATCGATATTATTGTCCTTCTTTTTATTATTCTTAACATTTAAATAAAACTTTATATCCATATTATTATTGCTATAATAATAAATAAAAAACATTGTACAGTAAATGAAGAGATAATATCTTATACTAATATCAATTTATTTATTGACAATATTTTTATAACTTAACTACCTTTAATTATGAAGTATTCATGAAGATTCAATCTATTTATATTTATCTTCATTTTACATTGGTAAATAAAAATTCAAAGATCCATTAGATGGTTGAAATGCTCTTGTAGTTCTATGAACATATGAATTTGACCCTGGCTTTAGTTTGGATTTTGATGTATAAGCAGATGATTCTGTTGTGCTTGAGGTGAGATACCGACTTGATTGGCTTGAGTGTGCTGAAGACAATCCACTTTTTTCAAACTTCATCTAACTGTTCTTTTTTTTTTACTTTCATTATAACTGCAATCAAAATAACTGTTATGATAAGTAATACAACAATAACTACAAGAGATATAATAATTGATGATAGCTTTTGAACTTTGGTATAATATTCAGTTAATATTAAAAACTATTTGCAAATAATGTAACAAAATAATTACACATAGTAGTAATAAACAAGCATAAATTTCTATCTTTAGTAATTAAAATTACTACATAACTTTTAATCATAATCTTATAAAAAACTATGGTCATCTGGTTCCTTAATATAATCATCCATAAAAGTTGTTAAATAATCATAAAAAAGTTTATAAGTAATATACTTAACAATTATAGCTAGACATGGGCGGGTCGTTAATTTTTCGACCCGGGGTCGGTCGGTTTAGGGTCGCTTTTTTAAAATCGACCTGTTAAACTAGTAAGATATACCCTTTTAAAAAACATAATTTTATTATAATTAAAGAAAATTTTCTATTAATAAAAATATTACAATATATAAATTATAAATGACCCCTTAAAACTAATAAATTGTTCAAATTCTTAGTAGTTAAATTAGTTCGTCGACAATTTCTAATATATAATAGTGTTGAACTCTCAGATTTGATGTTAGTTGACTTTATTATTCTTAATTTTTGATAATTGACTATGTAAATTAGATGCTGATAACTTTACTGAACTCCAAAAATGGCCAATATTAATTTCAGAACTAATATTTTTAATATGGTAAAGATAATTATTATTGTCACTAACAGATAAATCACCCAAAATTGTTAATGAATAGTATAAAAACCAACTCTAAAATTTTTGTAATTTGGCACCGACCCTAAAATTTGGGGTCGACCCTTAAAAATTGGTCAGGGGTCGACCCATTTTCAAGGGTTGACCAGGGTCGGATCCCATGTCTATTTGTCTTCTATAGTTTTGCGTTAAAAAATAAACATCAAAAAAAGAATTCCAATGATTTATGGTAATGTATTACTTTTAAGAATAGTAAAGAATAATATTGTTATGAATTCAAACACTCATTTTCGAGATGCGCGATTAAGGGCAACAAATCTCAAAATTAATGTATACGTACAAAGTGAATCTATGACACTAAAATTTTCTATTTTATATCAATTAGATGCATTATTACAGCACATTGATATAAGTACATAAAATTTTGTTTTTCCTTAATGTATTCAAAGTTTATGAGTAATTTTTTTATGTTAAATATAATGTTTAAAATGCAATGTTTGATAAAATAAATTATAATTATAATTGTTAAAAATTAAAACACAATCAATTATTTGATAGTAAAATGAATTTCGTTGATTTTGAAAATTACGTTCAAAATTTTTTACGTAGAACTTTTTTCACAGCGCTTTTTTAATAATTTAAAAACGTATATATAGGTTTTCAGACACGCTGAATTCGAATATAATATTTTCGACATTGGAGTTTTTCATTTTCTATGATTTTTCGTTACAAAATATACTTAAAAATAAAATTTTCTAAAATTTATCTTGGTACTTGAAAAGTACTCCAAAAATGATGAAGAATGATATACATATTGTTATAGTTTCATAAAGTAGTTTTCGAGATACGCAATCATGGTCGAAAAGTTTCTGAAGCCATAAAAACGCGAAGAGTGGAGATATGAAGCTAATATTTTATATGTGATAATATGTCACCTAGGGGTATCGTTTAAGCATATAAAAATGGGGTCTTAGATTTTTGCTGTCCCACCTTGTTCGAGTATCTCAGGAAACATATTTTAAATATTTGATGGTTGATACATTATTAAAAGATGTTCGCATGTAATTCAACAAAATCTTTTAATTAAGTGTTACCTATAGGGTTATTAGAAATTATGCTAAATTAGACTAAGCATTTTTTTCTTATAAGATTCACTCTCTTTGGTGTAAATTTTTTTAGTAATGTTTAATGATTTTAATTAAGAATATATAGTAAATAAATAAAGAGTTTACAATTAGTTGATAGAATTTCTTTAAATTCATTATAAACAGTAGTTATATCTCTTTTTAATTGATTTTTCTTGAATTAGTTGAATGTACAGTAAGATTGGAATAATGCACGGTCTAAGAAAAGAAGTATAAATAAGAGGGAAACTGATGAAAATAACATTTATTTTTATTATTGATGAAATCGCGCATGTCATAAAATTTTCTATTGTTTCATCATATTTTTACATTTCATAATTTCAGAGGGTTATTGATAAAATTTATTTAATTTAATTGTCTCATTATTTATTTATCATTGTCTAATAAATCTTTACTAATTATCTCGCGTTCTTTTGGCTAATTGGAGGGGTCCAGTCAATATAAAATTTTACTGGTATAAAGAAGTGACCTTTACCAATTCATGGCAAAGTCAGAAGAAGTTCTGCAGATATTAAGAAAAGATATTGAAGTAAATTTTCTAGATAGATCGTCTCAAAGGAAAATTGAAGAACTCGCATCTATCTTCCTAACAGTCTTAGAAAACTATTCCATTGAAGAGCCTAGTCATCTTGCTGTAAGGTTAGCTAAAGAGCATAGGCAAATTTATTCGTTAAACTTCAACCAAACCTACAATACGTGTGTTAATATTGTAGAAGAATATATCAATCAACAAGGAGATTTACCTGATGATAGTGAAATTTCTGAATTTGAAAACTCGTTTCTAAGTTGCACAATGAATGAACTTGGTGGTGAAGAAATTGCAAATTTACGTACAAATGTGGAAAATCTTGCCGCACAACTTAATCAACTCCAGACTTCACTCGAGCAGATAAGACTCGCTGTAACTGGAAGAACCAATAATGAAAATGTCGTTGATAATAATGTCAATCCAATCATACAGACACATAAAATGGATCCGTATAGTGGAGAGAAAGAAACTTTCCCGTCATATTTACAAAAGTTCAATGCATATTGTCGTTTATCAAATATACCAGATAATCAAAAATTAGATACCCTTATTCTACATCTAAGAGGAAGAGCGATGGACCTTCTGATGGCTAATGAAAATGCAAGAAGTTCATTTGCTGAAGCTGTTAACTTTCTGGAACGAAATTTTAAAGGAGGCACAAGTTTATTAGCTGCTCATACCAAATTAGACAACATCACGTGTATGAAACCTGAAAACTTCGTATCAAGTGCTGAAGAAATAGGAAAATTGATAGATCAAATATACATTTCTGATTCAGAAGACATTAGACTGCAAAAGAAACTTACAAGAATATCTCTCTTACTTCCACTTGAACTCCGTACAACTTTAGAATTTATGAATGTCGATGTGTTTGAAACTGCTATACATCGTGGGCACAAGATGTGGATGAACTACGAACAAGCGAAGAAGAGTAAGACTAGAGAAAATAAATCATATAAAGAGAATCAGAGATTCCAGGGTAAATGCAGTAATTGTAACAAAGAAGGACATATGGCTAAAAATTGTCGTTTACTTAAGAACAATGATAACATCTCCAAAAATAATCCAAGTACTGCTAAAAGTCAATTTTCTGGGAGCTGTGTAGAACTACAAGAGAGCAAAAATATTCATGACCTTCCCATTATTAAAGTATTTATTAATGATCTTGTTGTTCCTGCTCTACTTGATAGTGGCTCAACTATTTCTATGATTTCCCAATCTTTAGCTAATAAATTGAATTTAAATGTTGTTAAAGGAAATAATTTCGTTCGTAGCTTTAATGGATCTTATCATAAACCTAATATGTGTTTGGAGGATTTAACCATTACTATTGGTACTCACTCATTTACATGGAAACCATTGATAATGGAAGCTACCGAAAATGAACACATATTCAATGTTTTATTAGGATGTGATTTCTTTAAAGATAAAAATATTAAATTTTGTTTTGTCAAAGGAGAACGTAGAATCACCATTAATGGACAATCTACCTCCTGTATTAATAATCTTAATATTCATAAACAACCTTCTTGCCGTATTAAATCTAAACGTGTATCCCCTGTTTCGACGGATGAAATGAAAGAAAATTGTGAAATTATTTCTAAAACGTGTGAAACAAATGTTCAAATAAAAGATGACTTACGTTGTGATGATAGTTCAAAAGAAATGGATGATTCCAGTCGTGTTGAACTTAATGTAAGTGAAAATGAAAATTCTAAACTTGATTTAAAATCTAATAATCTCCCTGTACTATGTAATATGGCATTATTTGAAAACAAAAATCATATTTATCATGAAGAGATTTCTAAACGATTCCCCAATCTTTTATGTAAACATAAATTTGATGTTGGACCTGGCATACTTAAAGTACCAGACCAAGTTATTATTGAAAATGTTGACATAAAGAAAAATGTTAGATTCCCCTCTCGAACTGATAAAGAAAATGAAACCATTAATTCATATATTAACCAAATGGTAAATGCTGATATCTTAGAAAAAGGTTATGTACCATATATTCACCCTCTCTATTGTATACCCAAACCTGGCCCTACTGAAGAATTAAGAGTAGTCGCAGATTTGAGAAGCATTAATGCACAAACTGTTCCGTTTAATTTTGAAAGTGAATTGTCTAGAGAAATGTTTGCTAGATTGTCACAAGCTAAGAAAATAAGTAAATTAGATATGAATAATGCATATTATCAATTAAGTTTAAGTGAGAAAATGTATAAATACTTCGGTGTTCAAGGACCGAGTGGATGTTATTTCTTCAAACGTCTCCCACAAGGTGCTAAAAATAGTAGTATGTTATTTAATGCAACTCTTGAAAATTTATTATTACCTTTTAAAAACAATGTCTTGTTATACTGTGATGATATTGTCATATACTCTGGTGAAAATGATAATCATTTTGAAATAGTGATGTCTATACTTAATAAATTCTCTGAAGCTTCTTTACGTATAAACATCTCTAAATGTAATTTTGAATGTAGTAGAATAACTTTCTTAGGATTTCAAATAAGTCCTGAAGGTATCTCACCATCGGAAGAAAGTCTTCAACGATTTAAGAAAAGAAGAAAGCCAGTAAATACCAAAGAACTTAGATCTCTCTTATTAAGTTGTAATTACTTTAGAGGAAATATTCATAAATTCGTAGATTTATCTCAACCATTGATGGAAATTTGTCCAAGTAAAGGTTCTAAACGTATTGAATGGAATCCTACTCTCGATAAACAATATGAAGCTCTTGTTGAAGCTGTACAAAATGCTGAAACCATATATTATCCTGACTATTCTCTTCCGTTTTATATAACAAGTGATGCATGTCAGTATGGTATTGGTGCATATTTATCACAATTTCATGGTAACTCGGAGAAAATTCTTGGGTATTTTTCGAAGAAGATTGATTCAACTGTTAAAGCACGTAATCCAACATTTACGGAAGCCATAAGCTTGAGAGAAGCTATTTACTATTTTAAACCAATAACTAGAGGTCATTTAACGTATTTAAGAACTGATCATAAGAATTTGATAAACATAGTCAATAATGGAAACAATGCACGTTATGGAACTTTCATAGAAGCTGTAGAATCTGGAAATTATAAAATCTGTTACATTAATGCTCTGAACAATCCTGTAGCTGATGACTTATCAAGATATGGTGTTGTAAATACTATCATTGATGAAAAATTGTTACCTAGAAGAATCTTAACTAAAGAAATTCAGTTAGCTGATGATGATATTAAAAGTGGTTTAGAATCAAACGAGTATATCCTAGAAAATGATTTGATCATTTTTGAAAAGGAGGGAGAAAAATTACCTGTAATTCCACGAGATGTAATTAAGGATATTTTGTTTATTGCACATGATCAATCTGGACATTATTCATTCAAGAAGACACTCGACACCATCTCCAACAAATGTTTTTTCAAATCCATGAAGAAAATCATCTATGACTACTGTAAAACGTGTCATGAGTGCCAATTGAGAAATATAAGTCCCACTGTTGAACTAGATGATAAAGACGTAATTTACACAAAACCAAACGAATGTATTGCTATAGACATTTGTGGAAAAATATCACCTGCTTCAAACTCGTACTGTTATGTCTTGGGGATTATAGACTGCTTCAGTAGATTTGTCACCTTGATTCCACTAAGACAATACGATTATTCTAGTGTAAGCAAGGCCCTGTTCCACCAATATTTCTATATCCATGGTCTGCCCTCTCAAGTATATGTTGACGGAGGAGGAAATTTCAAAAACCAGAAGTTGAAGAAGATGATGATGGAAATGAATGTAAATTTAACAAACACCATCCCCTACTACTCCAAATCCAACACAATCATCGAGAGAATGTTTAAACAAATGCAGAATTGTATTGCTAAGTATGATGGTGAATGGAGTGAATTACTACCAGCATGCGCATACTATCACAATGTCATGGAACACTCAACTACCGAAAAAATCGCCGTACTATCTACACTTCTTACGTGAACCAAATACTGGTTTAGACATGTTTATAAGAAGGCTAACATTAATGAAATCGACTATGACCAAGATAAAAACTAATCTTCAAGCTTACGCCATTCAAGCCTATAAGATAGCTGAGAATGCCATCAAGAAAAATAGAACTTTAAAGAGATTGAAGATAAAATCATATTTAAGCCAGGAGAAGAAGTACTTGCCCTCTTGAAAAAGCAAAATAGAAATAATTGACTATCGTTATGAAGGACCATTTATTATAAAGTCTACTGATCAAAGAAATGCTAATCTCTATCGTTCACCTGGAGGAAAGATTTTCACTCGTCACGTTTCCCAATTGAAACGTTTACTTCAGGAGAGGTGAAGTAGATTGGAATAATGCACGGTCTAAGAAAAGAAGTATAAATAAGAGGGAAACTGATGAAAATAACATTTATTTTTATTATTGATGAAATCGCGCATGTCATAAAATTTTCTATTGTTTCATCATATTTTTACATTTCATAATTTCAGAGGGTTATTGATAAAATTTATTTAATTTAATTGTCTCATTATTTATTTATCATTGTCTAATAAATCTTTACTAATTATCTCGCGTTCTTTTGGCTAATTGGAGGGGTCCAGTCAATATAAAATTTTACTGTACGTTATTTAATAATTTTACAGTAATAAGATGGAAAATTATTAAAAACAAGTTTATTATAATTTATTTTAAAAAGCGATAAGATTTAAGTTTTTTAATCAATTTATTAGAACAGTTTTTGTTCATCCCATTACATATCACAATATTAAAAAAGAAAAGTCTTTTTATCTTTTTAACAACAAATAAAATATTTAATATTATAAATTTTTCTATAAATACTATATTTTAGAATGGAGAATCATGTAAAAAAAT